>JAAGKR010001416.1:97500-126375 GCA_011419295.1 Clarias macrocephalus
ATTTGTGAATATTTTTATAGCGGTGAAGTAATACATCCAGGCAGAAACGCAAAAACTTACAGATACAGAAGTCTTTTGAACAGACTAAGACTTGTATCTAGTGTTGTTTCTGCCTTAGGCACGAAAAAAAAAAAGTTCCTTTTCAATTTTTACATATCTTGCATAAATCCTAGAGCGATTTTGAATATGTTATGAAGGTCTTCCTTCAAATCAGAGAAAATTGTGATGAAATATGTGAGCCTGTCCTGTCGTGTGCTCATATTTGCAGATCGTTGTTGTCCTTTAGAGATGTCTCGTTTATACGACACACTGAATCACATCAGTTCGCCTACATACATGAGTATTAGTACATTACATCATTGTCAAGTTTCTGACCTGATAATGATTATGTAAGCTTGAAAACGCAGCCATGATGCATCCACCTTTACTGTCTCCATAGTAACAGGCTGGCACAGGAGATGGGTATAGCTCCAGTATTGCTCCACATTTGTCTCTGTACCATGAACCAAATTGGATCATTCTAATGCAACGTCTCTCCTGTAAAGTTTTAGAGATTCAGCCTCATTTCAAATCTAGGTTCCTATAAATCATTTTCTCTGGTGGGTGAGTTTAGCTCCCGGGCCCTCTAGTGGTTAAAACCAAGTAACACCGCTGCTGTTGTGTGTTTGCTTCTGTTTTCTCTAAAGCTTTGTGATATTTTTTTTATCATGTTAAAAAAATTATAATAAAAAAAAACTGACTGTAACAGTTAAATCTAAAACAAATCTGATTATAATTTTTTGTGCCTTTTAGATTAGTGTTTGTATTTCAGCCAGTGTTTGTTGTTCCCACACTCCCATACTGGTTATCACTAAAGCTCATACTTCTGTTCTGTAGTCAGAGCGTAAAAGTCAGAAAAGTGGGAGGAAAAACAGAGTGAGGAAGAACAAAAAAAACAAATCAAGCGCGTAGTCGTTTGATCAGCTATTGGCTGAGTTCAGCCTTGGTTACCAGGGCAACGACCGGTCCTGTTGTTGTCGGGCTTGTTTGTGGTCCTCTAAAGACACACATTCTCCCTGTTACACATGCGCGCACACACACACACACACACACACACACACGCACACGCACACGCACGCACACGCACATAGCCTCAGGGGCCTGGTACTGATTCGCCTGCGTGTTGTTTGTTGAGGCAATGTGCTGGGACTCGATGAAGGAAAAGCACACAGGTAGGCCTCACGCTCAAACCTGATTGGTTGTTTTTAGTGAAAAGTTTATATTCGCTTCAGCAGGTTATTTTTGACAACATGGGAAGATCCTTATCACCTTTAAGAAGAGGTTAAATCTGACAAGGTTATGGAAATAAGTGTCTATCTTGTTTGTAGATTTTAGCTTATTTTAGATCATAACATATAATGCATTGAGTTGATGGCGGCGTTAGTAACGTCCGTCTTACAGGCTGTAGGTAATTTTCTACTGTAAAAGGTGAGCTTACATAATGTCGAACTGCAGTTTGTTTTTAAATGCTGTTCATGTAGTTTATATTTTTAACACGGCACAGAGTAACCCATGGCGCTATGCTGCTATAGGAAAAATAATCAACAACACAGTGATGTAATGTCTAAGGTGAAGCTGAGTTATTTTTTCTTACACTGTAGAAACATCTTGAAGTGTTTCCACAGTATACATTTCATCCATTTATAGCTGCATTTGCTGTTGTGGAACATCTGTGAAACAAGCCATTTCCCATGATCACTTGCGTTATAGCAGCTGTACCCTCACTGCATCTTATAGTTAATAAGACTGAAACGCAGCATGTTCCTGAGAAACCACTCGACCTCAGACCATTACAAAGTGCTGACTTTCTTTCAAAAGTGCTAAAAAAAATTTTTTTTAAAAATCTCTTCCTACAGCAGAAAGCATTGTTATTTTATTCAGTATTGAAGTGAAGTGTCTGGCATATTGTGTTAGACGAATAAGAGGGGTCGAACGAATCTTTAACGTGACTCAGAAGAACAAATAGTCTCGGAGAGTGATTGGTTCATTTTCTACATGTGCAAATTATCACAAAACCACTGTAGGTTATGTACAGGAAAGACAAATAAGTAGTTACCTTTGAGTCTTTGGTCCAAGTCTTGTCACGTGACTCCCATAGACGCTATCAGTGCAGTACACAGGAAACAGAATTGAACGGTTCTCCTCAATGAGTCTTCCAAGTCCCGAGTCGTTCGTTCTTTTGTCATGTGACTCCCATAGACGCTATGAAGTTCAATAGATTCAAAAGAACAAACGACTCGGCCTAGAAGGTATGAGAGGTGAGCTGCTCTTTCGGTTTATCATAATATGTCCTTAGCTGCATTGTAATATTTTCAGTACTGGAACAGTAGCCACAATGTGCGTATGTAGACGTGTTGGGGGGTCTGTTTATTTGAAATGTAACATTTTATTTTATTTCTAGTCAAAAGAACGAAATGAACTAAATGTCTACAAAAAAGATTTGTTCATTTGGTGAACAAGATTCAAAGAACCGAGTCACGAAAATGATTAGAACTTCTCATCACTAGAACAAGAACATTAATACCAGCCTGTTGTTGTAGAGTAGCAAATTAATAATCTTCTGAGATTTGAGAACTCGGCAGCGTTACTGATTTGTGTTTTGTTGATGAAATGTTTTGCATTTTTTTTGTTTGTTTGTTTTTTTTTTTTCATTTGCTAATGATTATGCATATATGCTGCGTGAATGCTTACATACTTAAACATGGCACAGATTTGTTTTCTCTTGCCCTCTCTCTCTCTCTTTCTCTCTCTCTCTCTCTGTGTGTGTTTTAGTGATCTGATAATGCAAATTCTTTTTAATTAATTTCTAAAGGAGACGATTATTTGTTTCTTGTGCTTTCCCAGAATTCCAGTGACACACCCATCACTCCTAAGGCCAGCAAAGACCACAAAGACATCTTCTTCCCTGCTTCCATCTCCACGCCATGTCTCCACGCACAAGCCCAAACGTTACCTGCTCAAGAGCATGAGACCAAGCTGAGCAAGAATCCACGGCCTCTCCACACACACTCGCACTCTCATACGGCCGGCACGCCGACGCAGATGTATTGCCCGCCGCAGGGCCAGCAGGACCAGGGACCACCCCGGACGACACCCAGCCAGCCGATAGCGGGCATGGCATTTTTACCCCACACAGGTAAAAAAAAAAAAAAAAAAAAAAAAATTCATTTATTATAATAATAACACATTATGAAGTTTTTCTACATGTATGATACTTGTAACAATGCTCAGCTATAATGGATGTACTAAAAGCATGGATTCAACTTCTGAAGACGAGCAAGTAGTAGGCAGTACTAGACCCACATTACCATGTCTTATTTACGAAGCCACCAGACGCCCCCCCATACACACGCGCACGTGAATAGTGAATAGGTGTGTGTGAGAGTGAGTAGTGTCTCCCTGAGTGAGCAGCCGTGGTGCTCCGAGTTCCCTGCTCCGTTGCTAAGGAAACAGAGATGGAAACGGAGTGGGATATTACATTAGGCGTTTGTAAGTATCCATGACACATGCTGCGTAGTACGTGTTTTCTCTGAGTATCTGTGAGTAAGTGTGCGTTCGCCAGGCTTACTCAAAATGAGACAGGAACACAAATAATTACAGCTGCTGTCATCATACGATTACATTCAAACAGGGTCATCCGTACAGTATGATCAGAGATTTAATGTCACGCTGATACCCGAGTTTCTCTCAGTATATGATATTTATCACAACTTAAAAAACTTTTTACTTCAAAACATTATTCAAAAAATTATTTCACAGTAAAAAGGACGACAGAAAAGAAATTTGTAACATGAGGGATGAAACACTTTGGGTTGTTAACAGTAACTCTCATCTCCCCGCCATTTATCATCATCTCATAAGAGAACACCTCAATTGGTTTTATTCCTTGTTCATCTCATAATAGTTCTAGTTGTACAGTAGGGACAGGAATCAACAATATTATCAAGATACCGCGTGCCAATTCTATTTGTATTGCGATTCTGTGAGCATCACAGATTTATAAATGTTTCAATCTAAAAAACATTTTTTTCAGATTCTGTTGCAATTCTAAACAAACCTTGAAAATAATTTGCTCCTATGACTCCTCATGATGCTGTGCTGTTTCAGTAGTTTAGAGTGCACCGCCTGCAGGATTTTAGAGGAACAGCAACATTTTACCACTTGAACTGCAAACAAACGATATACAAATGTAAAATGTATTAATTATGATCCTAATGATTCATGATGATACATAATCAAATCTTTTTTATCCCCTCATCTTTGTTAGATTCGGTGCATTGCTTTAACAGTAACCTTGAGGGAATGCGACAGAATCTCAACTTTGAACGATTCCCTTTAAACCACTCGAGAGTAGATGTTTTAGGGTTGTGGTCTTGCTGAACATTGAACTATCGCAGTCCATCCCAGTGTTAAACCTCTGGTAGACTGAAAATTACCCTGGAATCATTGCTCTCCATCTCACTTTCAATTCTGAGGAAAAACATCCACCACCATGTTTCACTTTGGGAATAGGGTTGTCATTTCCCATTATGGCCAAAATGTTCTATTTCCATCTAATAAGAAAACCTTCTTCCCAGTGTTTGGTGAGTGGAATATACGGTTTAAAGTGATCCTGCAGACCGACAGTCAGATCTCCGCTTGTGGCTCTTTGCAGCTCCTTCTGTTTTTGTTGAATCTCTGGTTAACACCCTCCTTGCCTGGTTTGTGAGTTTTGGTCGGCTCGTGTCAGGTTTATCATGATGACGTATTTTTTTTCTTTTTTCCATTTTGTTAAAATTGATTTAATGCTGCTTTCTCTGATGTTCAAAGGTTGAGATATTTTTATAACCCATCCATCATCCATACTCCTCCAAAACTTTGTCTCTGACCTGTTTGAAGAGCATCCTGGTCTTCATTCTGCTTGCTTAATGGTGTTGTCGCCTAAGAAGCTCTGTCAGCCCGCGTGTATGGTGTATTTACACTGACTACATGTGACCAATCATGTATTTCTTTTTTTTTTTTTTCATTATACAATGAACAATTTGGATAATATCGTTAAGTCCATTTCATATACAAATATTTTGAAAAAAAAAAGGCCAAGTTGTAATACAATAAAACAGGAAAAAAAATTTCTATATCAAGTGATAAGTAGACGATATGGTTTTTGAATATCTAAGTAAAAGTAGGTATTTTCATCCACTTTTAAACTCTTTTTCCAGAATCTCTCTCTCTCAATGTCTTGAACTTCACTTGCTCAGGCACATGATGAGGATGGAGCCACTGGCCACCTAGTGGTCATCTTATTCCTATCTGTATTCGTATTGTACTGGTTAAACTAGAGGTCCTTTTAATCTGAAAGCTCAGATTAATTTTTATTTATTTTCTTCTAGCCATGATACGAATCTTTTATCTCTTTTTTATCTCTATATATGCAGTCATTGTAAGTATATAAGAAAAATAAGATGTATATAGTATTTCAATAATATTTATTGTCAGTTTTCAGTAACATTATACAAACATCAATCTTTTAGTGAATCTTTATTTCCACACTGCTGAGCTGTAAATGAATGTGAAAAGACCCTGGTCTAATGTGACTCTGTCACACCGGACTCTCAGTTCAGATCTTACACTCCCTCCCCTTGGACCTCTGCCCTGGTTGCCAAGTTTTCAGAAAAGTTTGAGTGAGATTCTGAAATTATGGTTATGGGAGAAAGGACAAAGAAAATCACAATTGTACGGAGTTTAATCATCCACAAAACAATGTATTATTATTAAGAGAGAATACAAAAAAAAAACACACACACAAGTGTAAAAAGTAAAAATAGAAAGTAATAATATTAAGTGGAGAAAGTACAAAGAAGAAGCATTATTGATAGAAAACAAGGCGAGAAGAAAAAAAAGAAAAAATATAGTGAATATAAAGCAGCATTGCGCTGCGTGTATGATTGTGATTCTCTTTCTGTTTCACTCGCGAGCGATTCTGTATAGTTCACGTTTGTTATCATTGAGTGTTTACGAATATAAAAAGTGTTACATGATTAAAGTCGCTGTAAATACTGTCACGTACAGTATTTTCCCCCTTTGACCAATACTCCGTCACTGCCCTCACACACTTTTTAATGCTCCAGTTGGTGAGAGACTTTGCTGAAGATTAGCTTGTTGTGTACAGCACCGTCATGGCTGTTCCTGTTATTATTCCTACTGTTGCATGTGATTGAAGCCTCACACGGCTGTACGTGTGATGTGTATTAATCTCATTCGTATTGCGCAAATATTATTTTAGATGAACATTTAATAATATTTAATTCGGGTGACGCGTATAGCCACGCCCACCTCAAGGCAAGAAAAGCGGTAATATTAGCAGTTGGTTACTTGTTCCGCGGTCCTAGATATAGTGATGCCTGCGTTAAACTATCCACCAAATATTATATGATTTGCTAGATGGTTCTTAAATGCAGCGTAAAAACAATGTATGACTATTAATAGTGATGTAATTATAAATGACTTGTGTGTGTGTGTGTGTGTGTGTGTGTGTGTGTGTGTGTGTGTGTGTGTGTGTGTGTGTGTGTGTGTAGACAGAGAAGCCTCAGCCCCAGAAGGTCTGGCATATAGACAGCAGGAGTCTCATTTGTGTCAGCAGATGAAGATGGCCACAGTGTCCCAGAGTCTCAACACCCAGGAGTGGAGCAGTCAGGAAGCTGCTACCTGCTCAACACACACCGACTCTGGTAACTTGTGTATGTGTGTTTGGGCGTGTGTTCAAATACATTTTACTGTTGGAGTACTGTATAGATTTCTGTATAGATGGTTTTATTTGTTTAAAGACATGTAACTGTTTTAAAACGGAACAATTAAGCACAAGTTGCAGCTACAATATTTATATGTAATATGAAGCCACTCTATTTTAAAACCACCTTGTATTTTATACAGTACAATAACAACCAGTCATAATCATTTGAACTTAATCTTAATTTTCATAACAAGTGTCGTCTTTTTTTTTTTTTTTCCTTTCTTTTTTCTTTTTTTTTTCTCTTTCTGGTGCAGAAAGCACTGATCAGTCTAAGCTGAGCGACTCGAGCCGGATCCGCTCCAGAATCCCTCCCAACATGCCCAAGCTGCTCATCCCCTCCACGGCCACCAAATTCCCCCCTGAGATCACGGTCACGCCTCCGACTCCAACGCTGCTCTCCCCCAAAGGCAGCATCTCCGAGGAGACCAAACAGAGGCTCAAGGTAAGTCCGTACACAAACCTTGCTCGTCACACAAAAATTAATGCTGCAGTATGAAAACACTCAGGGGGGCATGATCCGATTGGAATATAATCAGCAACACCGTGTGTGACATGACCAACATGAAACAGAGTTACTGTTGAGTGTGTGTGTCGCAGAGTGTTTTTTTATTTTTTATTTTTTTCCCTCCCCTCTCTGATTGGCAAATAAATCCATTTTTAATCATTAAAGAATGTTACAACATACATTGTTTATTTATAGATACATTTAAGCTGTGGAAGATTTCACAAACACTTTAAGCAGCTACAGCTCGTCTTCTCCACTCAAATTGTCGAGTCTGAATTCAGTGCTGCGACTCGGACAGGATTCTCACTTCACTTCCTCTCTGTCTGTGTTCCAGAACGTGATCCTGGCGTCTCAGTCCGCAGCTAACGTGAAGAAGGACACTCTGACTCAGCCGGTGCTGGAGGTACAGGAGACGTCCAGCCAGGAGTCGTCCCTCGAAAGCGAGACAGACGAAGAGGAAGATTGGATGGACATTTGAGTTCTCTATGGGTTTTTTTTTCTCTCCATTTACTCGTTTATTTGCTCGTTCTTTTTGTCTCGGACTCGATTGAACCGTTTGCATCTGTGCACTTCGCCTCGTGCCAACGTCCCGCAGCAGTATGCACATTATTTCCGCAAAAGGGCTTTTTCCTCACCGCTCGATGATGTCCTCTGGCTACACGCGCACTGTGTTGTCTTTTTCTCCTCACTTTTGGCGAGGGTGTTTATTTCTTATTTCTTATTTTGTTGCAACAATGCTGCAAAGTTTCACTCCCATCTGAACAATGATGATGTGACCAACAGCTTCTTGACACCGGCGCATGAGTGCCGTTTTGTTAGTTTTTTTCGTATGTCCTCATCGGAGGCTTTAACAGCACTGGTCCTATGCACACAGTCAGTTTGATGCAAGGCATTTATAATTACAGCCAAGGGAACGTTTGGTCAGAAAGTGTTTCCCTTTTTCCTCTTTCTTTTAACTTTAAATGAAGTGAGTTTACATCGAATAAGGTGCTTAAACTCATGATGTGAATATTTGCTCCGATGCCGTCAAGCAAGCAAGCAAGCATGCAAGCACTAAAACCCTGCCGGAATTTTGTGCGTATGTAAATATATATGTATATTTTGTGTGTGTGTTTGTGTGTGGAGGTTGTAGGGTGGATATTTGCGCCACCCTCAATGAAACTTATCACTTTGATCATTGGCTGTCTTTCTTGTGTGACATGTCCAGTGCAAAAACAGCATGAGTTTACAGTTTCCTGTAGCGCTAATTACATATTTTTAAAAGAATTTCTACACGTTTTTCACCAAAGTATATTTCTGACTGACAGTCTAATTATGTGTATCTTAAGAGTTCATAAAGTGAGCCACTTGATAGTCTTATTATGAAACACCCGTTTTTATAATTGGATTTTTTTTTTTTTAATCAAGACAAAAGATTCTTCTGATCAAATCAGCTCTTGTAATACTATACTCATGTTTGTGTTATGTGAAAGCGTGTTGCGTCTACAACGGCAAATTTCTTTTGTATTAAATCGTAGCTGGGAGTACGAGTTTTAAGCACGCAGGTTTGAGTCCTGACACCAGCACTAACCCTGAAGAGGTTTTTCCATCTTCAACAGTATGGAACCGAATCACACTGAGGTATCCGGTCGGTTCGCTTTAAATCAGTGCAGCTTCTCATAATCAAGTGTCCAGCATCATATCAAGGTCTTATCATCAGTAATACAGTATATATTTTAAACAAAGAAAGGGAGACTTATTTTTTTTTGTGGAGGACTGATGACTTTGACACTGACCTTGATGATGATCCTGGACACGTGGCATTGGAAGCTGTGGAGCATTGTGTGCGTGTTCAAAGAGGAAATGTATATATATTTTTTGAAAAACGGAAAGCACAAGATGTGTTGTGCTTTGCCTTCCCCTGCACATAACATCTGGACATTATGTGGACCTCCTTCCTAAACAGCCGAATGTTGTGCTTTTGGAATTTTTTTTTTTATTATTATTAATATTAAATGGTAGTTTTTCTACAAATGGAAGGATTCATTTCCTCCTGTATTTTTCTGGTTAATGAATAAAAATAGTTTTTTGCAGAATAAAGAAAAAGCTTGTCAAGTGAAAAAAAAAAAAGTTGAATGTGAACGGACATTAAACATACGTCAGACCAAACTACCTGTAAATGGATCATGTTTGGAGATGTTTGTATTTCTCTCTCTACATTGTAAGAGTGTGGTTGTAGTTGCTTTTTATTGTTTTTTTTGTTTTGTTTTTTAGTTTTTTTTTGGGGATGGCTCTGCTTGGGCTTGTACTGAGAATGTAACTTGGTGAAGGACAGACGGTACGGGCACGGAGCTTGTCCTCTCTATGCTCACACTTGTTCTCCCGAGGACTTTCCTTTTTTTCTTCTTTTTTTTCTTTTTTTGACTTGCTGCATTAAAACCAAAAATAACACTTAATGACACTTTTACCCTTGCTTGATTTCTGTCCTTCTTATTCTTTTAAAAATGGTGCAGCTGGCTACAAAAGTGAGTCAATCCTCATAGAACACTATGTTATTAAAATGCCCAACTTTATGACAGAAATAAAGCTATTTGCAGCCTGGTACTAAAAAATAGTTGGCAATTAAACGTCAAAAAGGTAGCTGTCTGCTAGCTAACCAGCTAACTGGAATTGTTGTGGTTTAACTCACAACAAGTTGACGTGTAGAGTACCAATTATGTGTTCGATTAAATACAAAGTAACATTAACCATCTTAGCTAGCTAGCTTGTGGTCACTGCAGGAAGTAGCCCTGTGAACTGCTTTCTGTTATAATTTACAACACTTCTGTTTGCCATGTGAATGGTTTATATTAGCTGTAGAAGATCGTCAGTGTACATGGATCAGAGATTTAGATCACAGATTTCCCATCAACATGCTACAAGTAATAATCAGTGGTTTTAACATTTACAGAAAGAGAGAAATGGAAAAGAAAAATATAATGTGGTGTAGTTCTGAATGAAGTGGACATTCTGATGTGGAGTAATTCTAGAGCTCGGTTTTGGTTAAAGCAAAATACCATCAATCAACATGACTGAGTCAAGGAACATAGTACTTAAGAATTATGTAGAATATGGCGAACATGGAAATTAGGAGTTTCGGGTTGGTCTTTAACTTTCACTGAGACGCATGTTACTGTAACTGTTGTGGTTTTTGAGAATTTTATGTGTAGACTCTTGCACAGTACAGTGCACATTTCACCACAGGAAAATCTCCAGAATGGAGAGCGTTATGGCTTCCCTGTAACATGAAAAGTTTCCTGTCGAGTCGATCACTTTTAGCCTAGTGAACACTCGGATCTTAAAGGTGATGTGTTAGAAGCCGGGCCAAAAAATAGGACAAGTATTTAAGTGACTTTGACAAGAGACGTATTTTAAACTGGGTCAAAGCAAATCTAAAATGCCAGGTTTTATGAGGTGTTCCTGGTCTGCAGTAGTTACCCATAAAAAGTCCTCCAAGAAAGGACAATCATGAACCTGGTGATAACAGAAGACGACCAACTGTAACACAAATTCCCTCAAAAGCTGTAGGCTGGTTCTGATAGAAAGGCGTTGGAACACAATGCATCACAGTTTGTTGCATGAGGGGCTGCGTAGCTGCAGAGTGCCCACGGACACCAGGATGCACTATGGGAAGCCATCAGAAAAGGCAGTCTGATGCTCTGAGCCACACTGGGTCCTGGCATTCATGTGACTGTTACTTTCACAGCTTTTGGCCACATACTTAAATATGGCTTTTCGAGACTCCTAAATGGTAACGTTATTCCCTTACGTCCCTTTTCAGCAGAATAATACAACTTGCACCATTGCAAAAAAACAAACAAAAAAAAATGTTGTTGTTAGTCTTTTGGCTGCCCGCATCCAGGGGTGTCGTCACATCAATCTGCACAACAACTTCGCTAGGTTTTACACTCGATGTCCTTCCTGACACAACCTCCCATTTTATGCATGAAATGGCTGGATATTATGGGGCGTGGCAACCCACTGAGAGTGGGGCTTGAACCAGGATCCTGAAACCATCAACCTAGAACCTTAGCCGTCTGACCTCTCAATAAATAAACTACAGGAATGGTGTGAGGAACATGACAGAGTTCATCTTCAAATTCCCCAGATGCACAATTCACCGCCATGGAGGCGCTTCCTCACAACTTACAGGATTTAATCAGCTTACGCTGTTGCTGCTCTATAGCGTCTCGCCGACAGACACCACAGCACACCATCAGATCATCAGTGCATCAGACTTGATGGTTTTAATGATTATTGAAATTGTAGTCAGGAATTAGTGGATTGCTGGAAATCTCACAGGATCTCCGGAAACTTGAAAGTGCTTTTGGTTTAGGTGTTTCATCTTCTAAGGGTAATAGATCTACCTGAACCACTTGAGTGAGACTATGAGTTTCATCCTTGAGCTGTTGTTTCAGAATGCATCTCATAGACATAGTTTGGTATCGGTTCTGCTGAAAACAATCAACCCTTCTGTTTCGTAATTTAACAAGAGCAAAATGGTGGAAAATTTATACACATGGTTTTCGAGACCAAGATATAGAATTTCTGAACTTTTTCCACCTATAACATAAACAGCTCAATTGAAAACCAAACTAATGTGTCCACACCCTCTAATAACTGTTATAAGCAATCACGCACTCATGTTAAATGTTAAATAGGTGTGAATACACACTTGCAATCTGATTAAACAAAGGTCAAATAAAGGTCAAGAAAAGCTGAACCTTTATTTAAAGATGGCCTTTCCCTGACGTTTTCTTACAGCAAAGCCACGGTCTGCACGGAGCTTCTAAAGCATCAGAGTGATCTCACCGTTGATCGATATTGATCAGGAGAAGGCGACAAAAAAAAACATTTACACGGCATTAGATATACCATGGAACACATGGTGTATCTAAGTGGAGAATCTGCGGCGCAGCAGTGATATTACCGCAAACTGGACGTCCCTCCAAAACTGATGAAGAGGCTGCCAAGAAGCCTACATCAACACTACAGAAATGTCTGGAAAGTACTGACTGCATAGTGCATCTCCTGTATTCTTCATATGTCCGGGCTATGGGGGAAGCTAAAGAAAAACATCCAAGCTCGGCTAAATTTTTTAAAAACACATTTGAAGTCTCCCAAAAGCATGTGGGGGGGGGGGGAAAAAGGTGTGATGTTCTGATGAAACCAAGGTCAAACTTTTTAGCCATAATTCCAAAAGGCACAAAAACAAAAAAGAGCACAACACCCACAGTGAAGCACGGTGGTGGCGGCATTATGGAGAGTTAAAGACAAATCAAAGTCAACCTTTAGGCTTCCGTTAGAAAGCGGAACATGAAGAGGAACGTCATCTTTCAGCATGACAGCGACCTGAAGCATACGTCCAAATCAGCAAACGAATGGTTTCACCAGAAGAAGATTCAAGTTTTGGAACGGGCCTGCCAAATCCCAGACTCGAATCCGATTCAAAATCAGTGGCGGTGATCTGAGGAGGGCTGTGCACAGGTTTGGAGCGTTTTTTCAAAGAAATATTGCCAAGTCAACATGTGCCTTGCTGATGGATTTGTACCCCAAAAGACTAAGTGCTAGGTTAAGGGTGTCCATATTTATGCAAATTTTTTTTTTTACTTTAGTTTCTTTTTTCAGTTGAGTTGAATAAATCCACTTGAATTTATACAAACCTCAAAGTGCAGCTGTAAGTCAAGTTTGAATTATGCAATGACATTAGATCCAGACACACTTGATTCGTTCGAACTACCGTATGAACAACGTGTCCACATGCATTGCTCTGCTTGGTGCTTCAGTTACTTCTCACTGTGAAGCCTTTGTACAAATTTACAATCAAAATCACTTCGAAATTGTATTACATTTTCTTTAAAGTATTGCGCGCCCCCGCCATTTTCTTTGGCTCTCTTCTCAAGAGTCACGGTCACGTGACAGCATCAACGACGGTGCGACCGCTGGCATCTTTAGAGGAAACATAATTCAATTCAGGTTTTACAAAGATCATAGAGAACAACTGCTCAAGTGTGTATAATCAATATATCTACTGTATAAACTAGAAATCCTTAATTCCATGAATCTGAACACTCATTTCCATTCTGATGCAGTAGATGGTCCTGCACGGATGACCTAAAAATTTTTATGTAAAAAAAAAAAAGATTCGACATTGTTGAACTTTACCAAAAGACGCTGCTGTGATGATCAACCCTGTCTTGTGCTCATGCCGTTATTTATAATTGACACATTCTGGACGTCATTTCAATATTTTCGCGACCAGCTTTATAGCAATAAATAAATAAATAAATAAATAAATACCGTCTATTTTTTAAAGGAATGCACAAATAAAATCTAATTTTGTCCTGTTTCATTAATCCTAAACAGAACGTTTAAGGAAGAGAAAGTAAATGCATTTTGATCTCTCTCTCTCTCTCTCTCTCTCTCTCTCTCTCTGGCCTGTTGCTCTCCTTCAGCGTGCGCATGCTGGCTGTTATCCTTTTGCCACTGGACCACCCCGTCTGCGTTAGGCAGGCAGTGTTAAAGGCAATGGCCAGCCGAGTGTGAAGCCCTCAGACCTCAGGCAGGACATTAGGGCCCATTAGCAACTTCCAGAGGATTCTTATGAAGTGCTGCCAATTTGTCGTTTGCTCTCTTTGGCAAGCACGCTACGATTTATACACACCCAAGGTCAAACGTGCAGCTCGCTCCCTAAAGGAACGACGTAATCTCTCGCACCGTGCTAGCATTCGCATATTCAGTACACATTATCGCATTTTATAACCTCGAATCTCCGAGACCTCGGCGGGTTCCTTCGATAGCGGTTTTATATCAGTGCATACTACATCTTAAGAAGTTCCCCCCGAGCACACTGTGGGCAAGTTTCTGTGCCTTCGGATGCTGATTTGACTTGAAATTCCGGCAGACCATATGTCCAGACATAGGCAAGCTTTTCATTTCTGTTGATAGCTCGTACCTGAGGCCTGAAAGTGGCCAATTAGAGCATCAAAAGGGAGCGTTGCATGGCTAATGCCAGTGAAAGGTGTGAGATTTCTCGTCGGGCCCTGGCAGGAGGGGGCTTTATGGGGGGCTACAGCCGTCTGATCACGGCCCAGAAGTGCCTGTGTATTGGCAGCTGTTAAGCTATTGAGTACTATCCAAATGGTGTACCTTGCTGCAAGTCTACCGAGTTGGCAAGAAAGAAATTTAATTCACATTTTTTAAATGTGCTGTTTTTTTTTTTTTGTTTGTTTTTTTGACACTTTGGTCATTTTTGGAGACTGATCAAATTAACATTGTGTCTTAAATGTTGCAGGCCTGATTTGATCTTGTTTTATGTGTTTCATTTATTAGAAACAATGACATCATTTGAGGCATTATGTAACAAAAGCAGTCACAAATTTGTAGAAAGAAAAAAAAAAATCCAATAAGCAGCATTTTGTTCATGGCCGTGGCTTTGACTTAAGTTCCTGATCTGAGAGCAAGTTTTCAATTCAATTTAATTCAATTCAATTTTATTTGTATAGCGCATTTAACAGTTGTCGCAAAGCAGCTTTACACAAACTTTTCCTCACGTTTCCTTTTTTCTTTATTTTTTCTTTAATATTACTCGTGATTTATATGCTTTTATATATATTCTTGTCGTTTATTGTTGTATTAGCAACTTTGTCAGCTGTCACATTAAGTCAGTCTATCTATCTATATATCTATAAATAAAGCAAAGTTCCTAAAGACCAGAAGACAAACCCTGTGCTGGACGTGGGTTTAGTGTGTGGTGTGTGAGTCGACTCTGCGCTCGGTGTGGGGCTCGGCGGGACTCTCTTGATCTCTGTGGGGTCTTCAACAGGAAGCCGCTAGCAACGTTTATATATGACACCTCGGACAAGCTTACATTTCCTGTCGAGGCACGCCATGTGTTTTCAGCAACACATTAACGATATTTTAACCACATCAAAGAGCATATGCATAATTTTATGACGTGCTTCGCAACTTGACAAGGTTAGCCCGATGTCAGCGAGCTGAAGGACCCAACTTTGACCTTTTAGAGTTTGATTCGAGATTCACACAAATTTTTGAGAGATTTCCAGATTGATACTTTTCCTACATTTATACACCCCACACACACTTTGTATGCATCATTTTTATCATTTTGGTCTTTACGTCATTCCGAAATTATATCCCCCCCCCCCCCCCTTTATTCTTTCGGCTCATGCTCCATAATTGTAGAATCGTGTGTAACTTCTAACTAGACAAACACCTTGAAGGTGTTAATAAGCTACTTAACGTGGTCGAGTGTTTGAATCATCGGGCCTGAGCTGCTAATACTGACAGCGCTGCACACGCTTCAAGCCTTGTGCCGATTCAGTACTGTTTAAAAAAACATCCATTCCCCCTGTAACAATGACATGAATGGTTGAGATGTCCAGGACAGGTTGATCTTATTTGGTGATGACTAATCCAAGTTTACATGATCTTCAGCGACCAAAGTCTTTAGTCTTTCTATTTACAATTTTTAAATCAAACGTACATTTCAACATATTGACATTGTTGCAAAGCAGATTCGAAAGAAATCTCGGTGCAAATTGAAATCGTACAAGCGTGTGTAAGGCGGGCGAACGTGAGGCGGCGATGACTGAAGCTCATTCGAAATATCCGCCTCAGACAGCATGTGGAAGAAAACTAGACTACAAATGATACCTCTAGTACAGATAAGTGTGTTTAAAAGAAGGTTCATATTGTGAATGAGTCTTTATGAACCCAACAGCAGTGACTATCCACTGGGGCAAAGTTCAGACCAGACCAGTCAGTTTCAGACATTTGAACCTACTTTTTTTTCCCCCCACAAACTCCTACTGGATTGATTGTTCAACACTTCTACACACCAGCACTGAAGTGTGTGTGTCCACAGCGTGGTGTGGCGCCGACAACGCATCACGTGTCCTTATTACCAGCTTCTCTCAGGTGAAACCATCACACCTTCATTACAGTGAAAGAAAGAAAGAAAGAAAGAAAGAAAGAAAGAAAGAAAGAAAGAAGTCCTGTCCCTCTTTCTCTCTTTCCCTTTAGAGGCCACTTCATGAAATCTGTCACAGAGGTGTGAGAGGATCTTTGGCCATTCTCTAACACTCTGTATGGATGAGTTCGAGTTATAAGACCGATATGCATCCACTCAGCCTGGCCTGCATTCAATACTTTCGCAGCTTGGGCAGGCTTTCAACCCGTAAACACGCAACGCTCCCTTTATGAGTCTCGTTTCGGTCGTAGGATCTTTACAAAGACGCCGAAATACGTTTCCATCAGTGTCTGTATGCGCTATTGATTGAAACTGAGAGAAGCACTTAAGAAACCAGGTGTATGGCACTGAAATCCCTTTAGGGGCGTTGAAGCGACCGATGTTAATACGCTAAACTGACTGCGTAATAAACACTAAAAGGCTGATTTTTGGATTTAGCTTTGCTTAAACCTAATCGAAACCTTTGCTGAGGATTTTCACCTAATATATAGTGTATTATAGTTTCGTAAAAGGCTATGATGTGACAATATGCTACAAACAGAAAAAGTTCCTCAGAGGTTCTTTGGAAGGTTTCAGGTTGTTGCATTTTGTAGACGTGTATCTTGGAATCTTTTCTAAAAGAGGAACCTGACATAACACCAGACGTAGCACATTAATATTAGTAACCTGAAAGCCATAGCAAGTCAAGACCTTTGTTACAAACACTATATAAATTTATAAATAAATTATTATTATTATTATTATTATTATTTACACTTTCCTTGGTATTTAGATGCATCTTGGTTAATTAAGACAGCATCTTAGACATTACAGCATTTTGAATTGAAATTATTAAATGAATTATAAATAAAAATAGATCGTTGATAATATAACACCGACCACACCAGCAGCTTTAGTACTGTATCTTAACATTGTTGTTGTTGTTTTTTAATCTTATTCCTTTCTCAGTACCACATCCCCAGTCATCATCATGTAACCTGGAGAAGAAAAAAAAAAATCTGTTTTCTTTTTTCCACCTCTTATCTCTCTTTATCTGTCAACCTCATCACCGTGTGTAATGGTCCTAATGTAAGTGCTGTTGAAACGTACACCTCGCTCCATCAACATTTTACACGCCGCAGCCGCACTTTGGGGTTGGGAGATCCAAATCTTCAACTAATAATCTGCATTGTGTGCATCCATTATGTAAAACAAGAATTATTAATAAATAATGTATCATTTCTAGGATATTGTTGTGACTTTTTTCGTACTAGATACAAAATAAAGTTGTGCTAAATTTCACATCTGTGAAATATAGTTGGATCTTAAGCCATGGTTTTCAAAGTCAAGCACAGACAAAATCTTTTTTTTCGTATAGTTTTTCCAAAAAAATTGCCACAACCCACCCTCATAATTATTACATTTATTATTAAGTTCTTATGGTTTATAAGTCAGTTTGACCTGCCACTTCAATTCAAACGGTTTAATCCAAATATATATATATACACATATATTTTTTAAAATAATTTCAATAAAATTGTCTTGAGTGAAAAATTAAGAAATTAAAAGCGCTATCGATTTATCAATTATCCAATTTTTCTAAAAACAATTTTTTAAGGGGAAAATTAAGAACTTTTAAATAATGATGATCAATTGAATTTAAGTCATTTAAACATGTTGTTTTACAGATCAAAAACATTAAGAATTTATGATGTAAAGGATAATTTTTTTATTTATCTGATTGTGGTAGGATTTTACATTTTTTATGAAGAACTATACAACACACAGGGTTTCCAAGTACCTTTATTTATACAACCTTTATTTTCTAATTGAAAGCTTTTCATATGATTGTAAAATCACAACCAGTAGGAGGTTTTTTTTTTTTTTGCTGTTGTAGTAAACCTATAAATCAAGGTTTATCACATTTTAGGACTTCACAAGCAAACACTTTAGAACACGCATGTGAAAAAGCTCCAGACTCCAGACTGACTGCAATGCTTATTTGCTCATTTGTGAATACAGCAGGTCAAGCACACA
This sequence comes from Clarias macrocephalus, assembly GCA_011419295.1. NCBI lineage: Eukaryota > Metazoa > Chordata > Actinopteri > Siluriformes > Clariidae > Clarias > Clarias macrocephalus. The sequence continues at coordinate 115,840 of JAAGKR010001416.1, forward strand.
CATCAGGCAGCTTTCATTCGCAAATTAATATGAATAGTAAGCAAAGCCCTCGGAAGATCATTCAGCCCGATAAACCCACATTGTGCTGTTTACCTGTTTGTTCTCTGTAACTGGAGACTCAATAGTGCTAACAGCCTGTAAAGTACCGAGCCATACACTCGAATTCTTTCACTGCCATTTCCTCCCTGAGCCATCATCCACTCTGGCTCTCTCTCTCTTCCCTAATTATTCTTTAAATTTCATTCAGCGTCATTTCCTTACCTTCCACCTCTCATTTTTCTTAAATCAGTTTCTTCGAATCCATCTCAATGTGGTCTGTCTTTTTTTTTTTTCCCGCTCTCCCTCTGAATAGAGAATAGAGAACTTAAACCCACATGAGGAATGTGGTGGTGCTCCTAATGAGATTAAGTACTGAAGCATTGTTACGTCTAGACACACTGAATCCACAATACACAACACCCCCACCCCACCACCTCACACACACACACACACACACACACACACACACACACACACACACACACACACACACACACACACACACACACACACACACCAATCCACTCCAAGCACACATACAGAGCATGAGCTGGCCCTCAGGTGAGCTCACCTGCATGTTTGCCTCAGGGTCTGCTTTGTCATAACTCTATTAATGCTTTATGCTCCTGCCCTTCTGTCCCTATAATGGATGTGATTTTTTCACTCCAGCTTCAGCTACAAACTAAATCGATGGCTCCGGTGAATGGTCTAAATAAAATAATTAAAAAAGACATAAGCAAATATGACTTAATATTTTCTAGTTCATCATTTTTATACTAAGAAAGTGATGAAAAAATTGTATTTTCCTTTAGACAGAAAAGGATTATTTCTTGAAAGAAATGTTACAAAAAAATAATTTCTTTAAAAAACTACAAAAAAAAAAAAAGTCTACTGATTTCCTGACCATATCAAACAGTGTGATATAAAAAAGTAACCTCCTAACCCTCAAGAGACGGTCCCATTCCCTACACCGGTTTTGTAATATCAGCTAAATTACATATATTAAAGCTAATATAGTGTATTCCTATTTTAGTTCCTTCATTTGCTTACTATTTTCACTGCTGTTATAATGACCTTTTATCTGTTGCTCAATTACAAACAAATAGATACGTCTATGTGAATTAACAAACAAGTCCCCAGTGTACACACTCTTCTGTTTGTGTGAACGTGTAAATATGCCATTTAGACCGTATCGCCGCTATGCCCTCGCTCACTTTAACTAGCAGCATTAGCCAGATTTCATTGTTGACTTGTGCTCTAGGAAGCCCTGTGCATATTTGCTTAAAAGTCTTTTAGCAGTTCATAAAGATGGCCTGGTCCTCTTCCTGTTGGGACTCTATCAAGACTCTGCTAAGTCTCTTTGATTTCACCCATCGTCCAATCACATCATGACATTGACTCTACCTTGGGTCACTTCAAAGGCTGAGAAAGGGGGCCCAAGCTCCGCCTACTCGCGGCATCCCCTTAAATCTGCCCGGTGTCCTCTGTGCTTCTCAGAAAGGTGAAATCCCTCTTCCTCTCTCTAGACTATCTCTGGACTTAATTTGTTTGGTTGTGGATTTAACTCAAGCTTCAATGGAGAGTTTGATGCTCTGACTGAAAGAAAAAGAGAAACGATTCCCGGGAAAACACTGACTATTCCAATCTTGATTTTTGTTGCAGAAGAAGAATCATTGAGAAATGCAATCTATCAGAGGTAAGTTTAGATACTAATAATTGTGTTTAACTTTTTTTTTTTTTTTTGAAAAATTCTATAAAACACACTATCATCTTTCCAAAATGCTACAAGGGCTTAATCACACACTATCTCTTTCCTTGTTCTCTTTCACTCAGACCTTAAACACAACTTCAGTATCCCACCTCCATCCGCAATGGCTGGAGCAACAGACTCCTTCCACCAAGGGAACATCAGGATAACGCTGGAGGACCCTGAGCTATGGAAATCCTTCCATGAGATTGGTACCGAGATGATCATAACTAAGCCCGGCAGGTAAAAACTCACCTAAGAAAAAGTTCTTCTTAAATGGGTAGCGCCTTTTAAAGTAATGGATGTTCTCTATTTTGAATGAGGTATGAATGAAGAGCAAATGTATGTTTTCTGATTGCAGGAGAATGTTTCCGCATTGTAAGATAAACATTTCTGGACTTGTGCCCTATGCGAAGTACATCCTCCTGGTGGACATTGTGCCGGAAGATGGTTTCAGATACAAGGTAAGATCGAACTATTTGGCCTGTCCTGCCTCTTCTCAAGCTCAACCAGTCTGACACTGTATTCATTTCCTTATCTTAGATCTTGCTTGGTTTTGTGCTTTTGTCCTGTATTTCACCAGATTATAAAATGTAGAGATGTGGAAATTGTATAAATATTTATAGAAGAATGTTCCAGAGTAAAATGACCATGTCTTGGCCATTGAAGTGCTAAGAAAATGTGGAGACGTTAAATTAGGTATTGGGGCAGTTGGTGCTTGTCTGTGTGTCCAGAGTCTTCTCACCGTTGATTACACAACTCACACTCCACTTCAAAGGGCCCAAACTCTTCCTGTTTTTACAGGAGCAACTGGGGGTCCCCCTCCCCAAACTCACACTCCTCCTCTACCCTTAGCCCTTCTGTCACTGGCCAGGCATTGCAGTGAATCGTTTTGTTCAGTAAATTTTGCACTCAATTTAATTTACCATGACTTTTTTTCTGGTGTCACTAACAAGTTTTCTTATTGTTTCCAGTGGAATAAGGATAAGTGGGAGGTGGCGGGCAAGGCTGAACCTCAGCCACCCTACAGGACCTACGTGCACCCAGACTCACCAGCACCAGGGAGCCACTGGATGAAGCAGTCTGTCTCATTTCTCAAGCTCAAACTAACCAACAACGCCCTTGACCAACATGGACATGTAACTATCTTCTTCTTACAAGAAATCCTGGGACCTTTTGTCCTGAGAAAATGTGTAACTTTTGCCATCATGAGACCAGTTAATTAAGCTGCTTTGCTGTAAAATTTACTTTTCTTCCATAGTCAAACATCATGTTGATATCAAAAGTTGGGTGGTAATTAATGATATTTTGTTCTCTGTGGTACAGATCATCCTGCATTCTATGCATCGCTACCATCCCCGTTTCCACATCGTACAGGCTGATGATCTCTACAGTGTCCGCTGGAGTGTGTTCCAGAATTTCACATTTCCTGAGACCTCCTTCACGGCTGTCACGGCATACCAGAACACCAAGGTTAGACTCTCAGGACACACTGCAATATCAAGCATGTGGGAAGACAACTCTTTTGAATGTGCCTCATGGTTATTGCATTCTCTTTTGCAGATTACCAAGCTCAAAATTGATAACAACCCTTTTGCCAAGGGATTCAGAGATGAGGGCATGAATTCAAAAAGGTAAGCAACAGCAGAAACAGAACTTTGGTGAATTATCTTGCTTGTTCGTTTTTCTTGAAAAGAAAAATTAATATTTTGTTTTTTGTCTCCTTGCGTAGACGTGCAAACAGAGGTCCTGCAGATACCGAGCGGCTGGCCAAAAGATTGAACTCGATGGTCAGGGGATCGGATCAAGATAGCCCACCAGGTATGATTTGGAGCTGTCAATACAATTTAGTAATCTTCTTAATGAACTCATTACGTAGGTCTTAGTGCTGTGTGGATGCTTATGGGAAGTTTTAAACACTTTTTTTTTTCAGATTTGCGTCGCTCTTCCTATGAAGGACTGGCAGAACCACAGGCTGGATGCAAGGAGGGAGTCAAAGATGAGCCAAATTCTCCCTGGGGAGGATCATCTGATAGGGAAAACAACCAGAGTTTGGAAAGGGACTCCCCTCTGGGTCCTAATGCTCGAGACATGTACAGTTCTGAACAGCTTGTGCCAGGACCTGGCACATACCAACCTTACAGGTACCTACTGATCATTTATTTAAGTAGGCACTGTAGCAAATTGTATTTGCTATGACATGGGAAGATTTTTACTGAATGTTATTATGCTTGTTCTTTTCTTTTCTTAGGTATCCTGATTACAACAAATCCCCTTCATCAAGCTCCTCTAGCATGAGCAGCACTGCTGGACGGTCCAGCTTTGAATCTCGAGTGCCCGACATAGCCACCGTGTCTGAGCAGGACGGCAAAACTACCGATCTGGTCGTCCCACAGTGTCCTCCCCCTGCCACCGCTGGGGTGCAGGACTACGCTGGGGTGCTGAACGTTGCAGTTGCACAAACTAAGCCAGGCATGCTGGGACATCACGCACTCTATGCACCCTACAGCGCTGATCAGCCCCTGAGCCAGTGGAGCGGAACAAGCTCGGCCCAGTACCCATCCCACCCGCACCATCATCACCACTTAGCAGCGGACTACGGGACCCAAGCTGTCCATCATGGCTACCACCATGCCAACATGGCCGACTGGAGCCAGTACCCGCTCTTCTCATACTCCTGCTGGTGAGCAGATATGCAGGACAAAGTGTGTGAACTCAAGGCTAGTTCAGCCTCTTTGGAGTCAAAGTGGAATGCACAAGAAGTTCGGAGAAGGAGCGAGATTTGACGAACGTAAAGAAAATAGGGTCGCGGAAAGCGTTTTTGCAACCTTGCTGTTTTTGTTTTGTTGCTTTTCCTTAAGATCTGAATGATCACTTCAGTTGCTTCGCTTCAAGACAAAGCCTGTGCTGACTGCATGATGGTCAAATGACCTAAAAACGGATGTGCGTTTATGTTTAGTGTCGTGATTCCGGTTTCAAATGTATTAGCTATTTGCTTGGAGCCTCTGAAAAGGACTGAATTTCTTTTGAAACAGCTGAAATACTAGTGTGTTTTATTTATTTAGTGAATGGTTTCACTTGTTTAATATTATTTTTGTAAAGGGAAAAAAAGTGTTTGCTGAAAATAGTACTGTAGAAACTGGACGTGTAGAAAAAAGTAATTATAATGCAAAAGTCAGACGTTATGGCTTCTTGTCTGCACTGACAATTTTGTGTGCTCATTAATGTACATATGAAGCGGCTTAGTTGCTTATGTTTTTTTTTTTTTTTAAAGAGGGAAGTGGAGTAGACAGTCGAGTCACCAGGTAGAGCTGATGAGAGTAATTAGAATGTCTGTGTTACATCCTTAACTACCTACTCTGATCTAAGATCTGATGGATCAGAACATCAGCAACCAGCTTTCTATACCTGCTGCTTTACTTATGCTTCCTTAGAAATATTGCTAGGAATTTGCATTATTGCTTGATATTTTGCGGAAGATTTGTTTGCACAAAACAAGCCACAGCACATTCGCAATAAATGTGGATATGAAAATGAAATTAAACTGTTTAAATGTTCATCTCATCTGGTCTATTTATATGATTGAGTCATTGCAAAACACTTTATAAATTTTTCCCATTTACATGGAGAAAACACACATCTCAAACAGGGTAATAAGGAATCTGACGCGACACATGATAACCTTATTAGAGAATGGCGTAACTGAAATAATAGTAGGTTTTCCTTTAGTACTAAAATATATACATTATTTTATGGTTGATTTGCTCTTTTTTTGTTTGTTTTTCTCATTTTCCCTTTCTTTTGTTGACACTAATGAGGCACCCAACCCACCCAGCTCCACACACTCATACTGAGGGCTTTTCTCTGACATTGAAAGACTCCTAAGCAGCATGAAAATTGGGGGATGGCTTGCTCGTTTCAGATCTCAAAAGAGTAGACACTGATGGCTCCACCGTCCCAGACCTCAGGTGCTAATCACTGCCGTAAAGGGGGTGGGAGGGTGGAGGGGTATAGTCTGGGTGTGAAACAGAGACCATTTTGATTGACCTGTTCACTGTCCATTAGTTGATGCAATATAAGAGCGCTCATCATCAGACTGGCCAAGTCACTTTCCATATTTCTTGTATGCCTTGTGGAAAAATGGCCTTTTTCGTCTTCTGACAATGATGTCTAAATATATATATATATATATATATATATATATATTTTTAGGTAAAAGGTTATTGAAATATATTATATATTATATTTAAATATAATATAGGTTATATCAAATATTAATTTACCATCCATTTCTTCTGGTATTAAATTCTTAATCCTGGATTTTAAAAAGCAGATGGATGGATTTTGCATCTACTCTTTGCTTTAACACTACAGCAGTAACAGCGGTTTATACCAGCGATCGTGGACTTTCTGTCCCATAAAAATTAATAGCCATAGATTATGGCCCTTCAAGGGCTCACAAAAATGCTCATGTGCCCTGGGGAGGATTTGAGTTTTACAACCCTGATTTAGAGCAACTGTGACTATAAGCTCATTTAAAAGTAGACAAGTAATAAATCTCCATATTTCCTGTTGTAAGAAGCAATGCTGTTTGATAAATATACATGCTTACTTTTGGGCTGAGGACTTCCAACCTAGGAATTCCAAGGTTTTTTTTTTTTTTCCCCCAAGCTGATGTTTCAGTTCAACAAACATTTTCATTGCGCATGTATTGTACTAAGCTTAAAAACATATTTTATAACAAGCACAACATTTGTTAACATATCTTAGAACTGAAATGAAAATAGAAGGGAAATGTTTAGGTACTATGGCAACTGTATGTAACATACGGCTTGTGTTTAACATATTAAAGCATAAAACATGTTGTATCCAACAAAAGTTCTCTGGAATGTATGATAATACTATAGGCTATATACCTGAATTAATGCAATTTGTCATAAAAGTATTGACTTTTTTTTTTTTTGCTTCAAGCAGAATGCAACACGCATTACGTTTTCATGATGTTGTGTTAGACCGAATAATTTTGTCACTCGGACTAAAACTGGACTTAAGCTTTAGTCAGGAACAAAAATCAGCCTAGGTGCTGGGTGCAGGCTTTACAATTCTTACCCCAGGCCGCTAATGATATGGTGGTGTATCATATCTATACAAAAGGTGAAGCGACTGCAATTGTGAACTATGCAGCGATGTAAAGTTGCTCACATTTTCACTGCTCAACATGATACTAGTTTACATGATACAAAACTAGGTTGCTGCTAGGTAACTTGCAATCCATTGTTTTGGTCTGTGACATAATAGATCAACTGGAAGATGAAAGGCAGCATATGACCACTTATCATAGGAGAGACAGATACACTGCCTTCAATAAATCCTTTCCCTTTGCTGTGTATGTATAATGGGCAAAGGACAGCAGTCAGATTAAATTGCCTAGTCCAGCTTTACTCATAGCTCCACATACTGTAGCTCCATGCCGACTGTTCCGGGATGTACAGGGCAAAATTTGTATGTTTCATTGTGTTTAAGGATGAAGCAGTGAAAACCTTTGACCTGCAAATCCAGCAAAAAAAAAAAAAAAAACTGCAGAAGGCTGACAACCAAGTTACATTTGTCCAGATGTTCAGTCTATTAAGACTGTGAAAATAAGTTTGTGTATACAAGTTGTTTGTCCACGGACTATGGTACACCGATCACATTATGACCCTTCAGTTCCTGAAGATGACATGTTGGAAGTGGGAAAAAATGGGCAAGCGTAAGTATTTGACTGACTTTGACAAGGGCCACTTCTGATGACTCAGAGTCGGAGCAACTCCAAAACTGCAGCTCTTGTAGAATGTTCCCAGTCTGCAACGGCCGGGACCTGCAAAAATGTGGTCCAAGGAAGGAGAACCCATGAATTGGCGGCAGGGTCGCCAAGGTGCAATGATGCACGTGGGGAGTGAAGGCTCGTCTGTGTAGTCTGATCCAATAGAAGAGCTGCTGTAGTACTAAGTGCTCAAATGCTTAATGCTGGTTCTGACAGAAATGTGTCAGAACACACAGTAAATCAATATTTTGGTGACAAAAGGGTGACCTACTCAATATTATGGCACTTTCCAAAACTGTTGCCACAAAGTTTGAAGCACACAATTGTACAGAATGTATTTGTATGCTGAAGCATTAAAATTTCCTTTCACTAGAACTAAGAGGCCCAGACTTGGTCCGGCTTTTCTTTCAATTCCACTGTGCACAATGTGCGGTCTATTAAGAAATGGAATGGAACAACTTTAATAACCTGCCTAAAACTCTCTCTGATCACAATCCCAATCTCACCCAGTCTTTTTGTACAAATCCAATGTTTAACTCAGCAGTCCTTCTTAGTGCCCATCATCCAAAATCCATTCATAAGAGACCAGTAAACAGCAAAAAGCTCAGATGAATGGTACAGAGTGGTGAATGAACTACAGTTTATTAATGGACAGCAACTGTAACCTTCTGCATACTGTAACCTTCGGAATGTGCTCTTTAACGCTGCAGTCAATGCAGGGTTTCAAAAAGCATTTCATTTCCATGAGTACTGCTCTGTATTTGGTTGCATCCATCTTGCCCTCAATACTAATCAGGTTTCCAGTCCTTGCTGATGAAAGGCATCTCCACCACAACCATCTGTTTTGAGGCATGATGAGGCAAAACCTGAAGTCTAAACACACTCATAATACAAGAGTGTTCCATTTTAGTGTCTCTCCACTAATTAAATATCCTGCACTTCTAAGTCTTGTTTATTTTCACAAAGACAAACGTGAATGTCAGATAACATCAAGTAAAAGTCACCGTTGTTCCCCAGGGCTGTTGAATTCTTTCTTAGCATGGCACAGACACTTTTATTGTTAACACTTTGAAACTGCATTAAAAATGAAGCTGAAAGGTAATTTTTTATACTTGAATAGAAAAAAAATACATATTGTTAATAAAAAAAACTATGTTTAAAAAGGGAAAGTCAGAATTTATTTGAGCCCTCATTGGCACACCCCGTTATGTTAAGAGGTCAAAGAGGCTTTGTTTTAATGTGTCTGGAACTGATAAGACAACAGTATGTCCTGGTGATGTTCTGCCACTAGATAAATACAGTGGTGTGAAAGTCAGGGTGATAACAAGCAAGATCAGTGGAATTGTGTGAACTTGGAAGCAAAGTGAGTTCAACAAGAGGGCAAAGGGGATCATGGGAACTTTGAGCTTTATGTGATTTAAAAAGTTTCTTGAAGCTTTAAGATGGTTGAAGCTGGTCCAGCAAATGATTCAAAGTTATGACATCTTCCAAATCTGTTATTAGGTTCTAAGGCAACAGTTTATATGTAACCTCATGGTTGAGGCTGGTGTTGCTGGTGATGAACGCTCTTTCTAAATGGTTTTGCTAACTTTGAGTGACAAACCAAGATAGGAAAACAGTGCATAGGTCTAAATGCGTGTGAGTAGAAACTGACTTGTAACTAGTCCCCTTGAAGAAGTACTTTTAAAGCATGTTTAAGACTTTTCAGAAACCTAGAAATGTTTGTATCCTTCCAGCAGGTGGTTTGCGAAAACTGCTCCGGGCCAGAAACGATTAGAGAACGCCTTTCTCTACTCAACGTCACCAATTGATCCATGGAGAAGCTTCATAATAGCAAAGCAGAACGTTTAAGTCAAGATCGTTTTCATACCTGTTCAAGAACACTGCCGTTCTTGTTCAGTAAAGTTCATGAACGTTTTAGTTCCTCAGAAGGTTCAAGACCCTCCGCAATGGTTGAAGCTGGTCCAGCAAATGATTCAAAGTTATGACATCTTCCAGATCTGTTATTAGGTTCTAAGGCAACAGTTTATATGTAACCTCATGGTTGAGGCTGGTGTTGCTGGTGATGAACGCTCTTTCTAAATGGTTTTGCTAACTTTGAGTGACAAACCAAGATAGGAAAACAGTGCATAGGTCTAAATGCGTGTGAGTAGAAACTGACTTGTAACTAGTCCCCTTGAAGAAGTACTTTTAAAGCATGTTTAAGACTTTTCAGAAACCTAGAAATGTTTGTATCCTTCCAGCAGGTGGTTTGCGAAAACTGCTCCGGGCCAGAAACGATTAGAGAACGCCTTTCTCTACTCAACGTCACCAATTGATCCATGGAGAAGCTTCATAATAGCAAAGCAGAACGTTTAAGTCAAGATCGTTTTCATACCTGTTCAAGAACACTGCCGTTCTTGTTCAGTAAAGTTCATGAACGTTTTAGTTCCTCAGAAGGTTCAAGACCCTCCGCAAAGACTGCAGAAGACTTACCTAGCACATTTAAATTCCTGTTATTGACCAGCAGCTAGTAGAAGCTGTGCTGTACGTCACAAATTGGTCCAATCAAAGCTCCACAAAATGACTAAATGTCTTGAATGCCATTCAGACAACTTCAAGCTTCCGGTAGACCAGCAAAGCAGAACATTTGAGTAGAGCTTGCTTTTACACAGGTGGCAATTTAAACATATTGCAGGAGTGTATTTTAGGCATGCTCTTAGTCACATGCTGCTTGTGGCAAAAAGGTGCAAAAAGCATGGACACTGATGGTAGGGTTTTAAACAGCTACATTAATGTCGACAGCTTATTTCCACAACAGGGTAAAACAATAAAGAACAAGACAAATTCAGTCTCCACCACTTCCGTGGTCAGTTACTGTGCTTTTGCAGCTTTTTGAAACATCTACAAGTGGAAAAAATGTTCCAAGTGCAGAATTGTACCTACTGAATATTCATCCAAGAATGAT
>JAAGKR010001417.1:0-126369 GCA_011419295.1 Clarias macrocephalus
CAGTCTCCTCTTAACAGTTGTTCTAGAGACGTGTCTGCTGCTAGAACTCTGTGTGGCATTGACCTGCTCTCTGATCTGAGCTGCTGTTAACCTGCGATTTCTGAGGCTGGTGACTCGGATGAACTTATCCTCCACAGCAGAGGCGACTCTTGGTCTTCCTTTCCTGGGGCGGTCCGCATGTGAGCCAGTTTCTTTGTAGCGCTTGATGGTTTTTGTGACTGCACTTGGGGACACTTTCAAAGTTTTCCAAATTTTTCGGACTGACTGACCTTCATTTCTTAAAGTAATGATGGCCACTTGTTTTTTTCTTCACTTAGCTGCTTTTTTCTTGCCATAATACAAATTCAACCTCTTTGAATGAGAAGGTGTGTCCAAACTTTTGGTCTGTACTGTATATAAACACACAACCTATGATTTGCAGTTTGTTGTTGCTGCTGCTGCTACTGCTACTATGTATATAAACACTTTAGCTTAACTTTTAACTATGTACCACAGACATTTTAACACGGTTTCCCTGAAGTAATGTCATTTGTATTATGTTGTTTTAACTATATGAAAATGCCGAACCATCATAAATGAATGGTTGGTCAAGATAAATTATAGGCTATATGGTATCTGAAAGCTAGAGACCAATGGGAATATGTTCAGCAAATAACCCGAGAAAAAGCATGATGTTTAAGCATGGACATGTATAGCTATGTATTGTAACTGATATATACTGATAAAATTAAGTCTATGTAGTTTTATTCTCATGGGATTTCTAACATTTGGGACATCCTGTATATAACTACATTTTAATGCGGAAAGAATATTTCTCATAATATGAACTGCGTTTTGAAACCTAAGGGTGAAGCCAATACCAGTTATAAGGGACAGACTCGAGGTGTAGAAATACGCATGATGCTGTCTAGCACACCAGCATGGTAGCAGTTGCCTGAGAATTGAAGGATGTTGTGAGTTAAAACCAGTTTTATTTGGTGAATAGGAGAAGAAAAGAAACCATATAGCAGCACATCAGTTATGGCCTTGAAAATATAGAGAGAGCTTTGTGTTGGGTGGATACATACAAGCATACGATGTTTACATGAATGGCAGGAATTTGTGGAGAGGTCGGTTGGGGTGTTTTAGGTTTAAAACAAAAAAAAAAGAACAAACTGATAGAACAAGGAGAAGGAAAGTAATTTAAAGACAAATATTTGGACTACACTGCCTTCAGCTTGTCTGGAAAAACCCAAATGAGAGTGATTTTCAGTTTTTAAAATAACATTACCCTTTTAAATGAAAGTTCATATTGAAAACATGTTTTAAAAGCATTTAGAATTCATGCATGTTCTTATGGATCGGTTCATGGCTGTTTTTATCTGTCAGGTGTGTTTTTGCTGCGTTCACAGTGTGCATGAGTCAGTACCAACAACAAGCACGTTTCTGGCTCTGTTGTTGATGTCCAACATCAGATAATGTTTGCATATTTCACTGCCAGTAACTCATTTCCATTAAAATGACTTTTTCAAAAACCTGCCAATTGAGAGGTCAAAAAAACATGTTTCTGAGGGTAAAGCAGAACATCATTATAATCAGAATAAATTAAGTGCAGAAATCGTGGTAACATAACAGGTTTTTTGAACTGACTGTTAAATCAAAGAGAAAGGATCCACTGGTTGACCTCAGTAGTTAATCTTCTAGAGCAGGAGTCATGCATTAGATTTGACCTGAGCCAAATAATAATGTATTTAAAATGAGTATCAACAATCGGTGAAAGGTTATTACAATTGCATTTATTTTATTTTTTTAGATAATGTCTCTACCATTGCATATTTGTTTTTACATGTCTACTAGACTTGGATTAAAAATGTCGTTCAAATTAAACCTTATGCTTTTCATCACCAAATTAATTGCTCTATACTTTCATTCTCGTGACTTGCTGTTTTTGTGCACCAGATATTTTCAGGTTGTCTGCCTATTCGTCCTGCCGATATTTTCATTAATTTAGTATCTCAAGAACTGGTGGTTGAATGTCTGTAGGAATTGCATGGAATAATTATTGGAACATGCAGATGAACTGAAAACTGATTGTAGTTTATTTAAAAGGGTTCAAGGTCACATCAAGGTCAAATGTCTGAAATAGTTTTTCTTCAATAGCTTTGGTTACCTGAAAATTAGGGGGAAAAATTAGGATTTTTTTTTTTTTTTTTTAAAGTCAGAAATTAGGGGGGGGAAACTATCAATTTAATATGCTCTGTAACAAATGAACTAGAAAAAAGATGTACGAATTTGTAATTCGTACATTTATATTTTTATTATATGTTTATTATGTTTACAGTGTAAATGAGTTTTTAAATAAATATTAGATGGGTATTGATATCGGGTAATATTCAGGGATTCAGTATCTAAGAGTCTGTTCACACTTGTAGTTCAGTTTGCTGCGACAAAGTCCTGTTTTGCTTGGCGTTTCACCCTGGCATTTTCAACAGAGGACAAAAAGACGCAACAGAAGGCTTGTGGATTATACATGGTGGTATCTTTACCAGCTAATAACTCATAAATCGTTTATAAAATTTGACGTTATACCTCCAGATGGCGAAGAAAATTGCTCATAGTGCGCCTAATGTTTTTATTTTGCAGGTACCTTTTATCACCAGTGATGACTGCCCCCCGCAAAAATAAATAAGTAAAAAGTAAAACGCAAGCAGCGTTCATTAATCCTTCGATAGAATCTCCCCTCTCCTGCGCTGCCTGCCTATATTATAGGCAGCATTATAGTACAGCGGGACTGCGTTCAGTAACGAGACCACTCCAAAACATGAGACGGTTCATCAGATCGTTCGTCTGTAGATAGGTCATGAACGTTTCACACAAGCTCTTCTTACTGAATAGCCCCGCTGGGCTATCTCGTGCGTTCTTGTGCGCTGTCCATAGTGAATGTCCTTGGATACTCATTAAATTTAACATTTAATTTGGTAATGTTAAATTTATTAATGACATTAGGTATTTCCTTTTTTTCCTTTTTTTTTAAATCTAGGAACCATTTATTAACTCATGTACGTAGAACGTTTTCTCACCACCACCCGTCTGCTGCCTCTTCTGGATCATATGATACACAGTGGACCAGTGAAATTTCTCAGGTTCAGTCCTCATTATCAGATAATGCTACCAATGCAGACTATCATTTATCTGTCATTGGTCCGTGGTGCATTTCAATCAAACCGCACCAGACTTCATTTGGAAGCAGATGAGACACACCTAGGATCTCAGTGCGCTTCCGTGGTGCAAACCGAAGTTCAGATGGCAGCATTTATACTTGTTCAAGTTACTCGCACAGAACAGAGCAACTGCACCAAGGCGTCAAGTGTAAACACACCCCAAGTGGTATCATACAATATCTAGTGGTCTAACAGTCTATCAGTGGTCTACTAGAAGAAAAAATCATCCAAAAGATAATCTGATGCATCAGGAACTGGGCTGATGCTCCACCAAATGGAAGCGTGTCATAAATTACAGCAGGCTGATTACAGTGTCATAAAAAGATGCCTGTTTAGATGCCAGAAACTTGCAATTGTACTAGCATGATTGGGAAAGTGAAGGGTTTAGGCAGGGGAAAAAGTGAACTCCCAATCCAAAGCGTACCACCATCTGTGAACCATTGCTTGGGCATGTGTAGCTGTTAGTGGAGTTGGCCTGTGACAGTGACAGCAGGGTGAATTCTGTGGTGTATGGAAAAAAGCTTGTCTGCTCATGCAACAGGACTGTGATCCAAAATTAATTCCTGAAAAGGAACCAAAGGTGTGCATCACCATGTAATGATGAATGTCATTACATCCTTCTGCCTCCAGTAGATGCTCAATTGTTTTTGTCTTTAATTTGATCCTTAAATGAGTTGACTCTGTTGACATTGATTTGGTTAAATATGTTTGGGGATTGGCTGAGGTTTTAGATGTTGAGAATATTTTGGATGTATTCAGTACAGTCTCTGTTTTTGTTGTTGGTGGCAGTGAAAGGAATTAACTGAAAATTAAGTGGACTTGATGTCGACTGAGAAATTAGCATGATACAAAGCCACCTATTAGAGATAAAGCATTAATTATCAACATGTTTTCTGTGCTCACTGCTGTTTTCTGGCTAAGGCTGATGGCAAAAAACCATTTAATATTGTAAAAAGAAAGGTCTCCTTTTGAGCAAGTGTTTTACAGTATATGTGTCTAATGTGGAAAATCACCAGTGACCAAAGTGCTTACCTTACTATGGTGCAAATAATAGAAATTATCGTTGAGATTGTTTACTAGTTTATATTGTTCATATGTAATTGTCCTATTTATGGGTTATGGAGTCCGAATAAACGGTATGGCTGCCCGATGCCAGTCAATCCCAGTGAGCCATAAAATCAGTGTCATGGTAGCTCATTGGTTAAGGTCTCGGATCCCAGGTTCAAACCCCACAACCTCAAAGTTACTAGTGTCAGGCCCTTGAGAAAGGCCTTTAAACCTTAATTGTTCAGATGTGAAACATAAGTCGCTGTGGATAAGGTCATCTGCAAAATGCCGTAAATGTAATCAGCTAGTTTTGCTATGATTGCCTCTCCCAAGAGGTCATACCAAAAGTCCAGTCTGCTGTCTAGGCTCCCAGGTGTGGATCGCTGTAGCATCACCTAAGAATCCAAATCATTACATCCGGATGATTAAGTGAACGTGTTTCTATAAAAGAGTTTCTATAAAATAAACAAGTTATACTAGCCAGCTATACTATCCTCCAGCAATCTCGAACACAAACCACAAAAATAACTCAAATGATACATGACCAAATAGTAATTCTAGGAATTACATCCATCCTTCTGTATGACTTCTATTACATCCATCCTTCTGTTCCAGTTTTGTTATTTGAATGCTAAATGACAGAAAGTGGTGATAAATGATCACAGCTCATAGTTCATAAAATCTGCTCTGTTTTAATCAAATTTAACTATTTTTCCAGTTATCTACCCATAGCATTTAGTTCTTACTTGCAATTAGTTCACATTTACTGTTTGCCACACACAATAACATGAAGGAAATTTTTGTTTCATCTTATCCTTTTATATATACCATCAAATTAACTGTGTATAAATACAATGTGAAGACATTTAATTTGATGGTGTGTATGAAAGGATAATTGAAAAGATTTTCTTTCATGTTATTGTGTGGCAAACAGTTAATGTGAACTAATTGCAGGTAAGAACTTAAGTTAGGAAAAATAGTTATACCATACACTCCATAGAATAGATCTAAGAAGTGTCTACACATGTGTTGATACAATAAGTAGAATATGAACAATGGACTCTAGCTTTGTTGCTTGATAGTGAAAATTTAAACAAATACAGTATTTGTTATATTAGTACAAACAGAAGCTTGAATTGACAAGCTACATGATTGATAGGAGGGTAAAGACGCCTTTTCCTGGTTTCTTCTTTAAACATATATTTTACATCACATTGGGACAAATACTTTGACCTAAAAATCAAAGCCTACATTTTTTTTACATATAAAAAGATCACAATGCTAGGATGTGTGAAGCTAACAAATTTTTTTTTATATTTGACATGAAAAATGCAATGTGAAGTAAAATTTGTGCTAATCAAAATGCAATGAAATAAACGAGTGATAAGCAGCCATTTGATTTGATAGATTTGATTAAAACAGTGCAGATTTTATTAACTATGAGCTGTGATCATTGTTTATCACCACTTTCTGTCAATCAGCATTTAGCATTCAAATTACAAAACTAGAAGTCGTACAGATGTAATTGGATGTAATTCTTAGAATTATTTGGTCGTATCATTTTAGTTATTTTTATAGTTTATATTTTACTGAATACGTTTCTGTCCATATTTTACTTCTTTTGCTTCGGGTAGTTTTTGTTCCTTCTGTCTTGTTCATCAATTGGGCTGGTCAAGTACTCTGCACACTGGTCTACACAGTTTTTCTATTTAAAATAGCTGGTACAGGCAGTAACAAGTAACTTGGAGGAAGTTCACAAGAACTGTTAAATGTTAGTAAGTAGACCAAAAATGATAAAGTGACAAAGTAAATTGAAATGACATTAAAAAAAAAAAAGTTGTTTTTTTTTGGTTAGTTTTGTGATAATGTGTACTTATGATGTATTTAAATGATAGAACACTTGTTTGTTTGTTTTTTTCATTCTTTCACATTTTGATTTTTGATCAGATGAGATTTTACTTCACATAATTTTATACCCCCCCCCTTCATAGGGTAGCTTTGTACCATCAGATGGGATTGTTGATGGTAAGGAAAAGAGGAAAAAGGATAAATAGGGGGAATTGGAATAAGCAGAGGTGGTAATAAACCAACTTTAGTGAATTTTAAATCGCAAACAATTTTGCAGAGATTTAACTATTCTAAGATTATACTTGCAAAGAGAATCTCATTGATTGAAATGGACCTGCATCTCAGATCAACATGTTTCACTGTATTGTGCACCCGACACTAACGCTGTTCATCTAATGTGTTTTATTAACCAAAATCTTGTTTTGTTTGGCATAATCTGTCCATGACATCAATGCCTGTCTCATTCCTTTTTTTACCCTCATGCCCTGTAAGGCAAAGTGGTTTTTATGAATGCTAATTTTTCAATAAATAATATGAGCCTGACCGTCGACCTGATTGCCCGCAGCAGGTTCCCTGGCTGTCGAGTGGAAGCTGGGGGGGGGGTGGACATTAAGGCAGGGCGAGAATATAATGAGCTCCTTCAGAGCCGTAGGCAACCACAGGCTTTTAAGACCTCCATGCCTCTCCTTTTTCACCCCAGAATATTCACAAAACATCTAGAATTGTAATGTATTAAAGCTAATGTTAGCCCGGACTTGCCAGCATGGAGCCTACAGTAATGGCTAATGTGGACTCAAACCTCAGGGGGTTTGAATATAGTCCTGATGGTTACCTGGTAGGTAAAATGTAATAAGGATGATGCTTAAGATCAACCATTGAATGAATGTTAATCTTCAGTAATCATTTTGTCTTGGTTGGAGCTGCTGTGCATCCGTAGCATGCTGCAGGAACATAAGGTGTGAGGCAGGAATACACCTGGGATGGGACATCGCTCACACACAGGGCCGATGTTGAGTCCCCAATTCACAAGAAAGGTTTTTGGTAGATTAGAGAATACCAGAGAAACCAAGGGAAACCCAAATTGGCACAGTGAGAATATGTAAAGCACTGCATAGATACTGTAGTAGCTCAAGCTTTACTAACCAGATACTTTATAGCACTAACAGACAATGCATCACCATTTCTGTCACAAGATATATACTTAAAATTGGTATTGCTTTATATACATTTATTACACACCAATAAATGTACAGCACCAAAAAGCATTTCCAGCTAGTTCAAACCTTAAAAAATGATGGCAATTTCTGACAAGGCAGTGGATGCTCACATTATGTTCAGGCAATAAATTCAAATGTGGAGTACTTAATTCCCAGCTTCTGCAAATTGCTCCCAATGGTTTCAGCAACAAGCCCTTTAACTCTCAAATCCCATCCAGTCCAGCGTAGTCATTTTGCTTTTATTTTCAATGTGCATAGAGTGGAGTTACTTCAAGTTTTTTGCAGCCCAAGTCTCCTTATCACCACGGTACAGATTTAATTTGAAGAACAACATTCAAACGTGCCATCATGGTTTTTTTTATTTCACCATTAGAGCTTTTCATTCATCAACTTTTTCACTCAACTAAATGTAGATTTGAAACACTGTGAATCACTTTAACATCACTTGCTGTTTAAAATTTTAAAAGTACAATTAGATTGTTTATACTCTTACATGTTTTATCATTGAGAAAAACGATTTTTTCATACAACTAGGACTTACAACTGTGATAATTAGATAATAACTGCAACAGCATTTATACCAATAGATGATAATGTGTAAGTGATTCACCCTTATACATCACAGGCCCCTGAGGGTCCGCATTCCCAGGATTGAGAAGCATGGGTAGAGGAAAACATTCATTAAGGACATTTTTCATCTTTCGGTGCTTCTAATGTGATCATTTATACATAGATTCAAAGAAAAACAATTATGTTAACGTAATCTTTAATGTAAAGAAAATTATTTAAAATTGGTTATTTGTCTAGGAGTTAGATTGTTGTTTAAGAAATATTAACTTAAGGCACACATCCTATCACAAATGTTACTTATCTCTTATGAGGGTAAAGGTGTATAGATGTTCTGAAGCCTTAATAATTGAGTAATGTTTTGGGGGAGGGGGTGCATTAACACATTATTTATAATTAACATTATGTGTAGTGGTTTACATTTACAGAGAGAATTACCTTGCTGATGTTTGAAACATTCATCTTAATTCCTTTCAACAAATTTAAGAACATAATGTGCGTCCAGTTGCCCACACAGCATTTTGCAAATCTTTGCAACTTGCTTTTTACAAATGATTACCTGAAAAATATTTGCCTCATAATCAATTTTTTTTACACATTTATTTCTGTAGTTGAAAATGCATCCGGTAATTAGTAACACAGTTCAAAGTAGCGGGGTAAATAAACTGAAATCAGACATGTATATGAAAACTATTACTTAAGTAGATTATTAAGTATTGCACAAAATAATCGGCCAAGATACTGTGTCTGATGAAACAACACACAAGTTGTGGTTCAAATAAAATAAAAATAAAATAAAAATGTGTGTACTGTATGTCAAGAATAACTTGTGTACATTCAGAGAACTTATGAAATGGCATACAGTACAGTGGAACCTATTTCAGTAGCTATGCAACAATGACAGGCCAGAATTGTTTAGTCTTTTCCATTTCTTTTTAATTTTTAAGCACAAATACTGTTGATCTGGTGTACACATATAAAAATGTTATTAGCTTGACAGTGATTGAGATGCATATTACATTCTAATATTCAACTAATTTGGGTTGGCCTTACTTGATGAAGAAAGCAGCGAGGTTGTGGCATGTTACAACATGAAGAAAAGCGTTGTGTTACTGTAAACGTTTACCAGGTGTTTCAAGTCTTTTCTGTTTCTGTGTTCAGTCTGCAATTAAAGGGTTAACCATGGGAGGACTGGAGATTGTGTCCATCACTGATAACACGCCGGTTCCACACAATGGCTGTCGGCCTCGTAAAGCTCGGAGGATGTAAACCCCAGTAATCCAGTCCGTCTGTGCCGAAAGCATCAACAGCTGAGCCTGCAGTCTGAGCGGAGGAGCTGAACACATTGCTCATTTCCTTTGCACAGTATGACGTATCACACTTCATGTAACTATAAGGGGTATATTGTTAGATTTTTTTTGTGGCTTCTTTGTTGTTGTTTTTTTGTTTGTTTTTTTTTGTAACATATTAAACCAATGGAATTAAAGAGTTAACTTTTGTCGTTCTTTTTACATTGTCACATATCTTTAGTAGCTATAATTGTGTGCATGATAAAGACAGTCATCACTGCCATATGAAGGTGCTAGTTATAGAAAATGGGCGAAAGGCACCTTTTGATGCTCGTTCATTTCGAACAATGGTACCCATCAGTCTAATGCACACTTAAGAATGTCATTTTTTTTTTTTTTTTTTTTGCCATCACTGGTATTAGATATGTCAGATCCGCCTCTCAAGTCCGTTTTCCCCAGTTCTGAGTGAGAGGCACAGTGCAGAATAGCTCCCTATAAATAAATGGACTGTTGTAAGGTTATTGCCCTTTCCTAGTGTTACATCAGGTGCTTCGTTGCCATAGCGACAGCAATTAGCAAGGACTCGGGCGGGCGGTTGAATACGAGCCTGTCCCTCGTACCCATGGCAACCAAGGTCAGGCCTGCAACACACATCTGCTTTTCATTGCTAACCGGCTTTCAGCGTGCACTAAAGCTAGAGGGTTAAGGGAGCATTAGGCTGTGTGGGAGGCCATTTCCAAAATGTTGTGGCACAGTGAGGTTTATGGCTTCTATTTAGACCCCAATTAAAGTGGTAATTAGAAAACAAAAGTGGTAGTCCTGTTATCAATGAAGGAGGACCTTAAGCACATACTACCATCTTCAAATTAATAGAGATCTTAGGAAGGTAAGAACAAATGGACAATGACCTAAATATCCACTTTACCCGCTGTCACTGTTGTTACAGACTGATGTGTTCTAACCTGTTGAATCCACCTTAGGGATATTTTGACTAGGATACATAAGTGCACTGGTCTCTGATCATAAAATCGAAATATTTGCTGCCATATTATATCTGTCTATATAGTGTTAAATTCCAACAGAGGATTTGTGATATGTAGCTCTTGTATGCAATGCATCTCACAAAATTTGAATAATCTGATAAAACATCTATTTTAACGTCTAGATTAATTACACACAGGTAAATATTTCTAGCATTTTTTGTTTCATTTCGAGTATGAGTAAATTACTATTAATACAGCATAAAACCTCTTCTCTTGGTGAAGTTCGTTACACACAATCACAATGGTTAAGTTCATGTAAATGTGTTAAGTTTATATATATGTCTGAGTGCTCAAGCTGCAAGTACATATGCCATTATATATGATCCATAGCAATGACTTTAGGCATAATAATTGGTCCGTACATTCTCACTTTTCTTTCCTTCCATGGGTCTTGGCATAGGTTTTAGTTTTAATCTCCAATAACTTTAAGTCCTATAGTGGCTGCTGTCATCCAATTAACTGCTTTTATAAAAAAAGGTAAGAACCAACTGTTAATAACGTTTTCCTCATTAAAAGCTTTTAACATATTTTTCTTACAGTAAATTGAAAAACCCTGGTTTGGTTCTGGGGCTCTGGCTGCTGTCTCGGTTAGGGGCCAAATGTCCTCCCAATGTCTGAGTGGGTTTTCTGTAGGTTCTTTGGTTGTTTTTATGGTAGCCAAGCTCTGAGATGGATTAGCACTGAGTTACTGATCAGAAGGTCGGTGGTTCACGTTGCCACTGTTGGGCCCTTGAGCAAGGCCCTTAACCATACCTGCTCTAGGGGCACTGTATCATGGATGACCTGCGATATATGCTGTAAAGTATATGTGACAAACAAAGGCTTAATTTAAACCTAACTTAGCAATGTCAAATTGCCCTTAGATGTGAATGTATAAGGCATCCTGTTGGTGGTGTTTCCCTCTCTCACACCCTGTGTTCTCATGACATGTAAAGTATGTATACCTTAGTAAATAAATCATAAGGATGAAGATGAATCCCTGATTAAGACTTTAGGTCACAATGTCTTAGTAAGCAACATAGTAATATTGTGTTGCTTATTTATTTCCTTTATTTGCTTGTTGTGGATTTTACTGAACTTAAATAATTTACAATTTAAATGCATGTGTGGGCTCTTCAAATACATAATGCTCATGAGCTGTATTCAATACTAAATTGCTGTTATCTGACAATATACCAAAAGAATCAGTTTGGCTAATAATTTTGGTTAGGTAGCTGTTTCATAATAAAATAATAATTACTCTATTGTATTGTCTAGAGACCATTGCTGTTAGACAGTAGGAAAATTTTGTTAGGATATTTATAATATTTAAAAAGTATTAAGACAACATATGCCATGTATTATAATTCTCCCTATGCATAAAACGGATGAAGTCACTAATTCAGGCTGAAGAGTTGTGCTAATTAGAATAAGCTGGTTTAGTTAATGGATGAAACAAATATGAGGCAGGACTTTTACTTTCTGATGCCGGGGTGTCCACCTCCGCAACAAACATGCCTTCATCTAGGGAATTCTCAAGTGAATTCTGAACTTCTGTGGCGCCAATGTCTGTAGTTGATCTTCAGGAAGTGATCAAGCAGGGATGAACTGAGCAAGCAGACAGTATTTTTGGAATCTACGCCCAGCCAGATTCAGCATGATTTAAAAATAATAATAAAACAGTTGTTTGTTGGAGAGCTATGTCATTGAATAGAAATGCTGATTGTCGGTTTTTTTTTTTTTTTTTTTTTTTTTAAGAATATCATTAAAACATTTGAATTCATCTCGTAGGTGTGTTCTTAGATCAGAAGTACAAATCTGTGCTTAGACCTAAAAGTGTACACATGGCTATGTCATGACTTATTTAAAGTAATTAATTAATAATTAAATGAAATTCTGCAATTGCCAGTAGACAGAATGTGGAGTGTTCCCGCATTTATGCACATGATTTTGAGGTCTTTACCAAAACTGGGATGCAAAAGAGCAGTACTTTATACTAGAATACATAATTTGCCCACATTTATAGACTACAAATCTAGCATATACAATTACTTCCATCCGTTGTCGGTGAAATATCAGTATTGTTATTAAGCAGAAGGCAGTTGTGTTCCTGTGCCTCATTTGGCATTCGACACTTAATGTCACTGTATTCTTCATTGTGATTCATTGAAGGCAGAAGTGTATCAGCACAGCTGCTGTGTCCTCATCCTCATAATTACAGCTTTCACACACACACACACACTAGTCTCTCTTTCAGCCAGCATGTAATGACCTTTTTTCCCCTCATAAACTTAGAAACTCCACACTTCTCAGCAGATTGCTAGATGACCTTATGTTGTTTCACGCTTTCACATCAGTGGAGTGTGAAAATCACAATAGTCGATGTATGAAAATATATGAAAATATATTATGTGTTTTGATATCTGGAATGAGACGTTTGAATTTGAACGCAATTCTGCGTTAAATGAATATACTAATGTTCTTCAATAAGTAGCTCTAGTGTGCAATAATTAAGAATTATATACCAAGAATATGCAGAATCTTGTTTGGGAGTAAAGGAAATTGTGTTGAGCATATTATGATTTTTTAAAATCATTATTATTACAAAAAATACAAAAACAACGAGTACTAAATATGTCATTAATTCATTCATAGTAACCATGACGACAATGGTAGAAGATATAGATTCCGAATGGAGGCAGAAAACCTGCATGAAACGAACATCGTGCTGTTTGTTCCATGCATTCTAGCACAAAGAAATTAAATTCATTAAAGAGAATTACCCAGGAGGAAAACCTTTCCCAAACTAAATTTCAGGCTGATGGGGCAGATTCCCAGTCACTGTTCTAAGGTCAGCCTCTTTATAACCTCATCTATTCGGGCAGAAACAACAGAGCCGCTCTTCGATCAGCATCCTGAAGCATCGAGTGTTTCACCCAGATGGTCGGGCATCTCGGATGTCCTCGGTTAGCCTCGGCAGAACACAAGTGGAACCTGAGAACGCCTGCTGGGGTTTTGTTGTCTGGTTGATTAGAAAAATCCTTAAACATACCACCAAAAGACTGAAATCAAACTTTAATTTGGATTTTTTTTAGACATAAACTTACCTGAACACATTGTATGCTGTAATGTAGGTGTCCATATAATAATCTAAATAAATAAAATTAAAAAATTCAAATTAAAATAACAAATTATCGTTGTGTCTTAAATTGACCGCTAGACAGAATTTAATGAAACATTTGCCGTACCTGAATATCTACCTGAAGTTTAACCTGCACCATAACTAAAATCAAAATGCTGAGTAATAAACAATGATATCAACAATTATGTGCCAGATTTAATAATTTACTTTTTTTTTAAAGACTACTAATAAGCTACTTGCTCAATTAATTAATATTTTCACCGCTGAAATAACAAGTGGTATAATTGCTTTTTAGCAATTTTAAGACAAAATTTAATCTTTATCCGATCTGCTTTTTCAATTTCTCATCTGTCATTCTCGGATTACCAAACAGGGAGTGTATTTGGCTGCCAACAAAAGAACTTGGTGCTTTTTTGTTTTGTTTTTTTAATTGGTTGCAAATAAATCATTTTCACCACTAAACCTATAAAAAGTATAATGCCTTGAGTTTGCTTTAGGAACCCAAATTTAAGAATGTTGAGAAAGACAATTCTGAAAATAGCTGAACCTTTTGAAAAGCTATTAATATAATTACAACTCAAAGTCCTCTTTTGTGCCGAAATTTTGTTCCCGCACTAATCTTGAGGGGGGGGAAGTGCGCTGAAAATATAACTCTTTCAGCCTTTTATTTCATTTGTGATGTATTAAGTGGAACGGTAAAATCAATATGCCCAACGTGTTTTTTTTTTTAATCCAATTTTCATACAAACATGCCAGATTGTTTTCCCATCAAAAAATCAGTAGACATCAGACTTGTTCTTGTTTCCTTTTCATTTTAGGAACAAGCAGTGTGACATTTCATTACAGGTTCATGGCCATATCTCTAGCATTGTGCTTGTCCTTCTTGCTTGCTTACTGTAGAAGTCAAGGTTCCAAATGATTGCTGTAAATAATACTAATGCTCCGACTCTGGTAAGGGCATCGACACGTGTTTCGACCTCAGACTTCAATAATCCTTGGAGATATAATGAGAGCTGTTCAGGAATCCATTTGCACTATTATAATCAAACATATTCATACAGCTAAGTACACCCTGCAGTGTTGAATATGGATTTTGCAACCATTATAAGCATTTTCTGTTTAATTGCATCTGCTTAGTTAAAGGAGGTCATCATATGGAAGGCACATACTTTTCTCCAACCAAAATGTAAAAAATTGCCAATAATTCTTGAAACAATTATGTGTTCTGTTTCTTCCCGTTATGACATGTTGTGATTAATGCCACATCCTTATCCTCTGGTTCAACTGAGTTTGTTGTTTGGGGGGGGGATCCGACTGACTGGTGTTTCTCTCATGAGACATGCTGCATGTTCTGGAAAAGCCTAAATGAGACTAACAAGCAGTGATGGAGAGGTGGCTGTGGGGTGGTTGGAGCTGTTCCTGCAACGTTGTATGTTATTTATTTATTTATTTATCTATCTATCTATCTATTTATTTATTTATTTATTTATTTATTATAGCAAGCTTTTTTTTTCTTTAAATCCAAAAATATAAAGGTAAAGAGCACAGAACTAACGCATTAAAAGCAAGAAAGAAAGCTCTGTGTTTGGCCATGAGTGCTGGATAATGGCCTTCCAATTATCCCTGTTCGAAGAATCTAGACTTAGTTGTAATTTACTGTAATAGCAGGCTTGGAACATGGACGGGGAGCTGTAGTTTTACAAATATGTGTGAGAAGACTAGGAGTTGTGCTAAGTGGATTCAGAGAATGTTTTCTGGTTGTTGGTCTTTGAGCAGCAGCCGTTTGGTCATTAATGTTCTGCCCTTTAGAAATCTGCCCATACCTGTCTCAACCACGAGACAACAGTCCTAAAAACAACAGCGTAGCCTTTTTTCCTTGCCTAATATTTCTCCTACTCCACGCCCAAGCTTTTAGCAGCTGCCAGCGATGGTACATTTTTTAAAAGTAATGGGGGCAAAGAAAGATAGACCGAGGGAGAGAATGAATGGAGAGATTTGAATGCTCATTGGCTATTCAGTCAAGAAGGCCAGAACCCACTTGAGCTCCATTTGGGAGCTCTTAACTGCCCTGATGCATTCAATAGCACCTTTGTTCTAAACTAAGAGAGACTGGAAGGACTCGTCTCCACATTGGCTAGCATGCCCCAAGCTTTTGGGATACAGTATGAAATGTTCAAAAGACATACAATGGCGTTATTAAACCCAGGAGTATAGACTGCTAATTGGTCATGCCCTTAGCCTGGCATTACTGGGCAGTTTGCTTACCTGCATACTCTTTGGAATCAGTTTCATGTTTTAATATAGCCCGTGCTCTAGTTGCTGATAATTGCATAATATAGTTTAGCCATTTTTATTTAGGATTTATAATAATTGTTAATCTTTTTCATTAATTCAGTATATTTGCAATAAAAATGAAGAAAGGTTGATACAGTATGTGGTTGGCTGGGGCTGGATTGATCATGGGAGGACAGCATTGAGTGTATTTTTTTTTAAAACACTAATCATATCAAAAACACATCATACAAATTCTATTAAATTCTATTTCATTTTATTCGCATAGCACTTTCAAGAAAGGTCATTGTCACAAAGCAGCTTCAATAGAATAAAAAAATTATTGAAATAAATTAGAACACTTACGGGGAAAAAAATATACACAACTATCAGATCGTCCCTAATGAGCAACCCGAGGGGGACAGAGGGAAGAAAAATCTCCCTAAGATGACAATAGGAAGAAACCTTGAGAGGAACCAGACCCAACAGGGACTCATCATCATTTTGGTGATATCATTTCATACCAGTGATCATGTACCATCACTAATTGTTTATATGCAGTGATGATGTGCCGCTTGATGGCATGACAGACTATGTTGCATCTAGTGTCCTATTGCATGTTTCATGACAGGTCCTTCATGCCGACTACAAGACCTCTGTGGGCTTTCAACATGTGACATAACATGTTGCACTGTAAATGCGCTGGCACAAGTAATTACAGTACATTTGTCAAAAATAGCTTTATGACAGCTTCGTCATACCAATTTACTGGAATTGGTAGCATGACACCGTTATGTCACTGGATAGAAATAGTCGTGACAGCTGATGATGGCATTTGACATCTGACACAGATATGACAAAGAGTCCTGTTATCATAATTTTTCTCTAATTTCTGAACTTCTGTCAAGATGAACTCTGTATTATGAATCATCACAAAACCCAGATTTTGCACACAAAACACACGGTGGGAAAAAACGCAACAAGCGTCACCTTAGATGCAGAGAATCCTAGATATGACAGACATGCACAGAAACAAACAAGCCTCTCTACAGAGGCATTTGGTTTGACTAAAAAGTCCAACAAGGGATTGCTTGGATGATTAGCCGTCAATGTGACAGGCCTCTGTTGCTTAGGAACATGACTATTCTGCCTTAATTGTCGCTTCACTTGGTCTGCGCTGCACGGCTTCAAATTGACAGCAGTTGTAATTTCCTCTCTAAATATGAATGCTTAACATGCCACATCTTCTGTTGTCTTCGTTTTCGTACCTGCAGCAACATTAAACTTACATTAGTAAATGTTTGTTATTTATCTCCTTTTTTTATTCATTCATTTTTTAGGTCACAGCTCAAATCCCAGTTTGCTTACACGGGATATCCTGACAGCCTCAGACAAAACATTTCTCTGTACTTATGGATCCCTGATACTCGTTGTCATGGATACTGCACACTGCCAAAGGAGAAGGGGAAACAGGAAGTGGGGTGGGGGTGGTTGGTCAAGGGGTAGCAGACGCCCACAGCAAGCAGGTGATTGTGTGTTCTAGCTGTGTGTAATTTAGTTAGTGAGTCAACATAAATGGGGGTTTTAGTCATGTTCAGGGCGTGCATGTCTGTGTGTGTGTGTGTGTCTGTGTTTGTGTCTGCATGTGTCTGTGTTGATGGTGGTGTACAACTGGTGATGTGTGTGCTATGAGTGTGTGAATTGTGTGAGGTCAAATAGGCTAGGGCAAAAGTTAGAACTACACACAATGCATAATTGTAATGTATTTTGGGTCCACAAGAGGGCAACAATTTGCCCCCAACTGTGTACCACCCCCTTCTGTAACAAAAGGCATTAAAACGCTCAGTCCTTGACTAAACTTAGCAAAAATCTTTTGCACTTCAAATATAATTTCCTTATGATTGCAATTTTCTTCAGACAGCTACTACAGAATCAAAAGCACGAGAAATAATTATCCAGGCACAGCCTGCACTACTTCTTACATATTAACTAATGGAAAAAAATGCTTATAAGTAATGTCTTAATAAAGCTAATTTCTCTATGTCCTGTTCAATGTCCTGCTAATTTCTCTATGTCCTGTACAGCTGTGCTTTCCTAAATCATACAAAATGTTTTTTGGGCGTTACACTGTAAAAAAAAAAAATAAATAATAATAATAAATAATAATAATTATTATTATTATGTAGTTTTACTATTTCTTCAGGGCTGCACTTTAAACAAAAGTGCAATATGTGCTCTTGTCTGTAGAAACCGCGCTAAAGTAATTTTTGGTGATTCACAATCTACTGTGTTTACAGTAAAATATCAGAAAGCATTAAGTGTTGACATATAATGCTTCAGACAGGATTGAGGATGTTAAATATTCACTGTGTGTCTCGCAAAATCTATGGATTTCTTTAATTCTTTTAAATAATAATTCTTATTATTTAGCTTCCACAAACCTTCTTTGAATTCCATACTAGTAAGAAACCACTGACATAAATCACTGAAATTTGTTATGCACTGTTGTTTAAATAATAATTGAATTGAACTAATATCCCTGCCCATATTCTGTTTGGAATAATCTTATTCTGGGTAGATAGGAGTATGCTGGCGGTCTTCGCTAGGATAAACGAATGTGACTGTAAAAGAAAAAATGCTTTTGAGCAATACAGTCTGTGTTATTGTACATAACTTGAGCACATGCGTATTGAAAATATCTTCAAGGGTAGCCTTTTGTACCTTGCTCTGCAGGCCTACATATTTAAGGTGGATATTTGGACCTTTAAGACGACTGTTGTACTGTACCAAGAACAATAAGAGAATGATCAAGGCTGTTGTCTGTCTACTTTTTTGATTGTTTACAAATGAATAATAAGAAGAAATAGTGCAAGTGCTGTCCCCAACCCAATGCTAACCTTAATTCGTGAAGGCTATATTTTCAAATGTTTTTCTTTCAACACACTGAGCACTGCTTGATTCTTTAGTATACAGTTGTGGAGGAGTAATGACTCATAATCACATTATCTGTTGTCACCCAGAAGAAGAAGCATTCCTTTTTGATTCTGGTTCCTCTCAAGGTTTCTTTCTCAGTGAGTCTTTTTCTTGCCACAGCAACTTCTAGTTTAAGCATTAGGAATAAATCAAAATCCCCATGGCAGCCCGAAAGTCTAGATTCATAGACACTTTCCTACTTTTTTTCTTTCTTTTTTTAAGATCCAAGATAGCTTTGAAATGGGCTTTTATCTTTGGGCTCATCTGAAGTCAGTAGTCTAACAGAATCAGCTAAACAACTAGAAGTCTTACTTCTCACATTTAACACTTGGCTACTGTCATACACAATATTTGTTATTCCATTTCACTTCATGTTCACTTCACTGTATATATATAACACAACTCTCAACTGTGATCCTCACATATGCTGTATATATTTCTATTTCTGGATTTCTTCTGTAACTGTAATTGTGTTTATGTAATTCCTTTCTTCCTTTCTTTTTCAAACAGTGAGCAACTGTAAGGATGCAAAGCATTTTCCCTCTGGGATTAATAACATTTGTTGAATCTTTAATCTTGTATCAGTTCAGTTGCTGAACTGAAATAGGAATTCAGCTATGCATACTGATACATTAACAACAAGACGTTCTAAAACTGTAAGAAATGTTTCGTGTTTTTAATTTAATGCTTTTGCTGTAATTGAAACTTTTTTTTTTTTGCACATGGATCCAGACTTCTGACCTGCGCTCTATATCTGAATTTTTGTAACACTGCTTAGTGACAATCTCTATTGTTAGAAGTAAAATATAAAAAAAAAAAAAATTACTGAACTGAAATGTCTTTGATGTGTTCAATTATATTTGTTTAATGCTTTTACAATACAGATTGCCACAAGTCAGCTTTAAAGAAATCTCATGATTTAACAGATAGTAAGGAAAACTTCTTCGAGGAAGAAAAATTGATGCAAACCAGACTGTTCTTGACAACGTTCATCAGTTTTCATGATTATAGCCGCAGTCCTGGGGTACATAAGTAAGGGTGAGGCTAGGGTACAAGCTGTTTATATTGCTGAAATATTTAAATTTGTGTCTGAGTACATGCTCATTGAAAATAATAATAATAATAATAATAATAATAATAATAATAATAATAATAATAATAATAAAAACAGTGATTAAATAATCACACATACTGCTCACTACTCCTTTTTTTATACCTTTTTCCAGCTTTTAATAAACCCCTTTCCCCCTTTCTTGTCTTTAAAACATGCACCCTCTTCTTCAACCCCTCCACCCCCCACCCCCCGCAGGGTCTCTTGTTATGAAGGTGCGCGAAGGTTTTATTCCATTTATTTGTTTATTTTAATGGCGCTTGCGTCGCGATGACGTCACGTGGAGTGAAATTGCCGGGCCTTTAAGAAGCGGCGCTGGCGTGAAAGCCGGAGCTTTTTCATCTCACATTGTGCAGGAGGAGCGGCTTGTGCAAACGCAAGCGAGATTATCAGTGTGATCAGAGATGGTCGATATTGGGAGAGAGAGAGAGAGAGAGAAAACAACCTTTGTCGTATCAATCAGCGAATAAATGCGATGACGTGTGAACACCAGGAAAGGCAAATGGCGGGAAAAGGGGGGACCTCAAGCAGACGTGTGTATCCCACCTTCTTCCTTTCTTCATGACGGGTTTGCTGACGGGTTCTCGTGTGTCTCTGTGCTCGTGTGTGTGTGCGTGCGTGCGCGCGCGTGCAGCAGAGTAGCTTCGATGCAACAGGTAGATTTTTATATTTCAATCACGTTTTCAGTATGAAATCCGCGATATGAATTACTTTCCTACTTGATGTATTATTATTATTACTATTATTATTGATACTGACTGTTTTCCGAATCTATGCTCATTGTCATATATTTGTTTTTCCTAAATATATTTTTTTCTATCTTGTATTCTCTTATAGATGTGAAGCCTATTTGTGTTTCTGTTGACGTCTTGTGTGTTTGTTTGTTTGTTTTTTTTGTCTGCACTTTCTTTTTATCTTCACCTGCTCTTGGCCACGTGTGCATATTTTTTTTAATCATGTATCTTATTTACCATTATCATATTTAGCTCAAGAGTCATCAGTATTTTAAAAAGCATACATAAATATAAAATGAATTAAGACTTAATCTCTCTAAAAAAAATCTCCTGGCTCATGGAAAGCAGGGACTGCTTTTGGTTTTGGTTTAAGAGAATATTTAACATTAGCAGATCAAATGTTATATTAAAGATCAAGCATGTATTGTGGTACAGAGACATATCCGTTCCTCCAGCAGAATTCATTTAGTCAGATCATTGTATTAGATGATCATTAGTGGTGTTGTAATTCTGTTAGGTTTAGGGTTACATAGGGGTCAGAAATACAGATCATCATGGAATCCTCTCAGTGGAAGGTTGTTTCAGCACCGAGAGGTGGACAGCTCCAAAAGCCAAAATAGATACAATCTACTAATGCTCCAGTCGTAAATCTGCTCAAGCTAATAAGGCTTTCTTAATTTGGTTGTCATTTATTTTATTCAAAGTGATGGTTTATAGTTTGTTTATAGTTTGTAGTTCTTCTGACATACATTTTCCTGTAAAGCTGCTCTGTTAAAGATATTTGCAAATACGTCCTTTAAAGGTTTCAATCGATAAACTACTGACTGGATTCCTAATTGGCAAATTATAACATTATGACACCGTTTATGTATGCCATAGTTTTTACAAATGTTTGCTGTATTGGAAAGTACCTTACTGCAGCTGCACATAAAAACCCCTGCACATCTTGAAAGGTCAGGGTGAGGAGCAGAGTCACCTGATTAAATCAAATCAACAGTAAATAAGCCAGAAATTCTTACTTGATGTGTGCGTGTGCTAAACTTTACCATGAAAGGTTACATTAACAAATTGCATTCATTTAAGAAATTGTGATTTGGTAATTGTAGTGTTTAATCCGGTTAAAAGCTAATGAAATACAGTTTTAAACCTAACATTGAGCTTTCATTATACACATCATTCACAGATGATATTAAAGGGACTTGCCTATGATTCATTTAGGTTTATTTCATGCTGTCTCTTGTGTACAGTGAATTGAAGCTGCCACCCCTGCTATACGTTTATTTTTGGCTATTTCTTGATATACTGTAATTATAAGTGCATGACACACGCAGGCGCACACCACTTATAGATTCAGCCTGCTGCCAAAGTGCACAATAAACATAGCCTGTGCGGATGGGCGACTTTAGACATAGATGTGCTACAGTTTTGCAGCCATCTTTGAAAAGGCCTATGGGCTTTTGAAGAAGACAACTGGCTCTTTTGAAGCACCAGGACACTGGAGGAAAAACTGAGATCAAAACATGATAGAATGTGTGCAAAGGGACACCATTTAAGGACACATTTAATGCACTATTACAGTCTGTGGTGGAGCACTAGACCGGCAGTGGCTTGTAGTCCCTAGAGGCCATGGGGGGCACAGCCTGTTTTTGATGTGGTATTATAAGGGGTGGGGGAGGAGACACTAATGCTCTTTAGTGAGTCAAGGAAATGCTTAGGATGTGCAAGTGTCTTCTTCTGGTTTCACAATCTAAAGACAGCAGGATGATAACTGCTCAATATAAACATGAAAACATTGTTACAGTGATTTCATCAACAAATGTAAACGTTATTAAATGCTTTCATGTATTGGTCAGAAAGTAGCTTTAAAGAGATCCATACGAAGAGAGCTCTAATGAGAAAGCCGAATGTGAAATGGAATGAAAAAATGAGAATGTTAGGAGGAAATGTGATCATCATAATGAGTGGGCACCAAAGTGGGGGTGTGCCATAATGCCCACAAAGAGTCCCTCCAACCATGATGGCTCTCTTACGCCATGGAGCTGAGTGGGCATCGGGAGTGGGAGGCCAGATCTGTCGTTAACTTGCTCTGAGTCAAGGTCTTTCACTTGATATGCCTGAAAAAGTGTGAAAAAAGTGCTGTTTTTAAGGTTAATGAACACTAGTAGAAACCAGCGAGCATGGATCAGATCTCATGGTTTTCAGCCATAACTAAATTCTTTTGCTGAGGATAATAATCGTTTAACAAACACGTAGAAATGCCTTGTCTTTTTTTCTTGACAACATGTGGAAGAATTTAATGATTAAAGCTGCACTTGTTTTGATGCAGCCATACATTTTATTTGTTATTCAAAATAATCACTAATGAATCTCCAAAGCATTTTTAAATTAAAATGAATTTTCTGTTTTTCTCTTTTCTAATGATTATTGATTTTCACTGCAAACTGACATGGCTATCAAGTAATCCAGTTTTCAGCTGTAGCTCAGTGCAATTTGTGGAAAGAAAGTCAGAAAAAATATATTTGCTGTAATTGTGTTTGTAGTTCACACAACCATTTAAAAACGTTGTTCGGAAGCAAATAAAGATACACCAGCCAGGCACCACATTACCACTAACGAATGATACCATGGCACCAACTAAACTGATAAGAAATGTCATCATTATTTTTATTGTCATCTTTCATTAGGGTTAATATGGAGCCTGCTTGGTGCATCTGATGGTGCCGGCATGGTGCTGCATCTTTCTCTTTCTGCCCGTACACACACGCAGAGGGAAGGAATGCTGCGGGTTGTCTGGGCTGATTGGTTTCTTCTAAACCTAATCTACCTCCTGTGTTTGAGGGGAAGCTTTCAGAGGGAGACTGAGAGCGAGAGAGGCCAAAAGAGAAAAAGGTTGAGTGAGGTGCCATTGCTTATTTCCATAAATCTCTTTGCACAGCAGAACATGAAAAAAAAAATAAATGAAAGACATGTTCAACGAAGAAGCTGTGCAAAATATTTCTTTCACCTTCTCCCAATAGCAAGCTTGTTTGATATGTCAGCATAATCAAATCACGGAAAAAGGGAAGGACAGTGTTCTGCCCTAAAGGCACGATTTTTCAAAGTAAATGCTATTACATTATGTTGCTTCCCCAGCCAAATATTAATTTCACTTCATTATGTGTACTGTTATCAATCTAAGCCATATGTTATGTTTAAACATTGTATTACCATTTCAATAATAGTTAAATTTATCTAATGCAAAATTGTGACTACAAATTTTGAATTCTGGTCACCGTTGTTTAAAATGAAGTATATATATATATTTTTTTTTTTAATGAAAGAAATGCTTCTTTGCCATTATTATTATTATTATTATTATTATTATTATTACTTGTCATGTTTCCCGCCCCTGTATATGAGATCTGTGTATGAGCTCTGAGTTTGCTGATCAGGTTTCATATAAACATACATACCAGAAGTTTGATGACTATCTGTTCTCATATTTCTCTTTATTGCTAGCTATATATGAATATTCCTGCATCAGTACAACATCTGGATAGTAACTTTAATAAACCTCTGATGCAGCCTAATCCATATTTACTGAATGCATATGAAAATTTGAAAAGAATAATAAATCTCTATTGATTTTCTTTTCTCTTGAGGAAAGACTGTGATTAAAACTCCCTTGACATTGCCACTCATCTTGACATTTCATTTTGGTCAAATCCCTTGTGGCTGAGTCAGTTTTCTTAAAATAATTTATTTCAATTTTAGCTTTTTTTTTTTTTTTTTTTTTCAGAACTGTGCTCTGTATCTCGCTTTGTGCTTCCCCTCTTATCCGAAGTGGTCATAAGAAAGATTGCCTGTGCTTTATAAGTCATACGTCTGCCAAATTGCATGGGCACTTATCGTGGTCATTAGTTTCCATTCAGATGGTGGAGGGACGGAACACGCTGCTGTGCTTGGCCGTCTCTCCTTGCTGAGCCACATCAGCAGTCGAGCAGAATGTAAGGCTTTCATCGCATCTAGGGATATAATTTCTCGGCTTTTAATAATGCAGTACCGTTCAGCACGGCAGCCATTATATTCCCCCAGGACCTTGGTTATATAGTCTCAAGAGAACTATAGTTTAAATCAGCATGGCATATACCAGGTTTTAAAGGTGATGTACATTTCAAAGCTGCCTTACTTTGACAAGATGTTTTCCATGCCTTAGACTGAGCACTTCGCTTGTTTTTTACAAGTTCTCACTTGTGTACTTTTTTCTTCCTGCAGTGCTCTTAACTGTTCATGTAAATGATATTCAAACAGATGAATAGCTACGGATGAACACATGCCTGGAAGGCCACGAGGATCCAAGAAAAATAAGGTAAGCTAAGAGAAAGAGAGCCATCCATCCTTCTGGATTTGATTACAATTGTTCTCTGCTCTTATGATATTGTTTGCTGAGCAGCAAACATAATTACACAGTTGCTGGAATTAGAAAGGCTTTGCACAAGCCAATAGATTCATTTTATACACATTAATTACCTTCAGCAAAACAGGTCAGTGGTCGGGAAAACGTAGAACGGACGACGGACAGAGACGGACCTTTGACATAAAACCGATTGTGGGACTCGACTATATGGTTTGCGGAAAGGGCATGCGGCTCGGTAGCATGACATTATTAACTGGAGATATTTTTCAGGGCCATGTAAGTCACCTTATATTACAAAAGGAGCTCTCAGATCATTTGTTTAAAGGTCTTTCAGCTGTGGGTTGTAACATTTCATGGCACATGTGACTGGTCTTCACCCGGAATATAAAACTGTGTGTAACTGTGGGCGGGTATGGAAATATACTCATATAAAATGTATACAGTGGAGAGGATGAGAATGATGGAAAATGCACATAGTATAATACACATGTAAAGCCTGCATCACCGGTTTCAGTATGTCACTGCTTTCAAAAGGACAATAGGAATTTGTCTTTATGACTGAGCAGCTGTGTAAGGATTCAGATATTCAGATAAAGATTTAGAGATTTAGTACGGACATCAGTTGTTTGTTTAGTGGTTATTAGTTTCGTCCATTTCAAGTGATATATTGGACCTGGAAAGATATTTGTCATGTCTATATCTAGAATGCCATACTACCATACCATACCATACCATACCATACCATTAACAATACAGTTCACATTGAAACACTATAACACTAATATATAATCATACCACTAGTATGCAGTTTTCATATCAACATTTCTTTTAATTAGATAAACTAAATAAATGATGCTTTCCTCTTTTTATCCTTATCTTTTAATCCAAATCTCCCACAGTCTTGGATGTCAAAGCCTTCCTTCAAGACACACGAACAGACCTTATTACAAACACCTTTGCTCATCAATACTGGACAGTCAGAGGCCGTCCTTTCCACACAGTGAGCGAACCAATTATACGTTCTAGGATTCTTTGGCTTCAAATAACTTGTTACTTGACGTTTATGTTTTCAGTAAATATACACAGTGCATCTTGATATATACGTGAACTACATAACGATTATGATTTAGTTCTGGGTATCGTGGAAGACTAGTGATTTTGTTGTTGAAAATATATCAGTGGCAGCAACAAGTCATAGTCTACCTCAGTGACCAGGACACACTCGCATGTTAGAGTTTCATTCACAAGGAGTATTAACGGCTGATATAATGATAATCATTATCAAGACCTGAAAGAACCGGAAAATGTGAAATATTCTTTTTAGCATGCTGTTAAGAGACAAAGAAATCCTTGACTTTTTTTTTTCCTATCATTAAAGGTAATTATTCTTTCCTCCTTTTTTTCACAGCGAAATTCTTTTATGTGCAAGCCTAAAATGTGTTTTTTTTTCCCCCTGCAACCTGTCAAATAAAGACAATTCACCAAGGTTTCTGTCTCATTCTTGACCAAACAAATAAGAAGTGATTATAAATCAAAATAATTTCCTACACAATAGAATAGATTGTATTATTTTCTTTGTCAGTCTCTATCACAATTCAAGCACAAAGTCTTCTAGACATTAAAACATAAATGTCTCTTTCTTGGCTGTAACAATGCATGATAAGATGGCTGCATACAATACAATATCAGTCAGCATCCATCAGCCTTAAAATTGCCCATTAAATAGGAGTGTAGTTTTATAAACACAATTCTTTTTTATATTAATCAAGCATTTATCATGTGAAAAGATGAGAGAGGTTATAATACATATTCACATCACGTGTAGTCATGACTACCACACTGATTGCTATGGTGCACAAAGAGAGAGAGACGAGTGTGTCCTTGGGAATTTTTCAGAATCCTTTACTTTTTACACTTGATGTCAGTAGATCACGGTTTAAATATTATTAGCTGCGATGGAGGTCAAAAGACACAATGTTTATTTCTGAGAAACTGAGACACTGTTCAAGTTGTTTAATGAAAGCAAAAATTTTTAAAAATAAAATCAGCAACATTTCAGAATTACACAAGGTTACAATCAAATTCATGAAAAAAATAATTGAGAAATAACAAACTAGTTGGTGTTTCCTTCAGTGCATTTACAGTCCCTCCTCTTCCCTCCAACTATTTATTTAGTTTTTAAATATGATGGTGAGGTGTAATTGGCAATTAGAGATGTATGTGCTTAGTCTCAGGCCCTGTTTAATAAAAAATGCTCATCTCTGAGTTTGGCATATAACATTGTCTGATCCATTCCTTTGGCCAAAGGATTGATTTTGAAATTAATATAATGAAAAAAATTTTTTAAGTAATAAATTGACTTAAGTAATTAAGTAATAAAATATATATTTTTTACTTTATACGTTTATAAACCCTCTACTGCACACATTATAATACTTCCATATATTTATTTATGATACCTACAAAAAATAGATTGCATTTTATTTACTTGTCATGTTCAGAATATTAATAATATTTCTGTTTAATGTTTAATATTTTGGGTGGCAATTTGGGGCCACATAGCACAGTAAGACAAACAATATATTTAAGAATGTCAATATATTTGATATATTTAACATGGTTGATTTAAACTTTTATAACAGGACAACTACAGTACATTTATTAGTTATTATTTTCATGTAATTTTTTGCAGGCATTCACACACTGAGATTTCTATCAGTTTTGAGATTTCTTGTGTTTGTTAGATTGTTTTACTAATTTGTGTGCATTCTATCTTCATTTTAGTAAGTTATTGGTACAACTGAAGCCAACAACTAAATGGCTTAATCAGGTAATAAGATAATGTTTAGATAATTATGATGTTACTGTATGGCTAAAGTATTTAAAGTAAGTACAGTATTTACTATTTATTAACTACAGTACAAGATATAACATGTTAAAATATTTCATTAATATTTACCCAACATAAGCTTTTGGGGTCTCTGGACCCTCAGAGGTCTTTGGAACATAGTTGGGGAGTCCATATTTTTTGTGATGATAGAGCAGTGATTATATTAGTGGCTATGATTTAACTGAAAGAATTTAATGCGAATATAACTAATTTAAAAAGAACTATAAATGACAACTGAAGTATAAATTAAATATTTTATATTTTAAATGAAAGCTAGTAAAAGGTTTGTTAATATGACAACATGCTTCTACTGTGCATTTTACACAATGTTATTGACAAATAAGATTATAGTTTAATACTTTAGTATACTGTTTTTTTATTACACTGTATAAAGTGGTTTTTAGCAAACCATGTAGATTGTAGACTCAGCATTTGCAATAAATACTATGATCATACAGTCCTTTCTTCTTCTCACGTTGTAAGCATCAGACCACCACATGGATCTATCTGCTTAGCAGCTTGTGATTAAGGCTCCAGATATCCTGACCACCAAAGCAGATGATAGTTTCCTACGAGTCCCTGTCTTCTCCTTTGCTGCAGCGAGTATATGTGTCTTACACTTCTACTGCCTGGAGAATGCTAAAGATTTAATTTACACAACATTAATTGTTTGGCCAGATTTCCAGTTTCCAGTATATTTGTTTGCCCAGCCCAGCATGAAAGCATGCATGATATTTTTTTATATAAAAAATATCTTGTAATGATTTTCTTATAGAAATGCATAATACACTTAAACTAGCAAAATGAACAGTTTTTTCCACCTCTTTTTTATTTTATTTTTTGGAATTATGCATGATATCTAGAATAATTAAAATGTATATTAATGTTTGGTATGTTGTTGTTTGCATAGATACAAAACCCTGAATTGGCAATAACCAGAACCGTAAGCTTATAACTGAAATCATAAACATTTAACTAGAACAGTAATGTTATAAATGTATCTCTAAAATGACTATAAGATAAAAATATAAGATATAAAAAATGTATAGCTTAACTAAAAGTGAAATTTTACAGCTTAAAGGTTACATCTGTACCTGTAAGGTTATACCTGAAACTGTAAATTTATAATGGTAACTGCAAATATATAACAAGTAAAACAATAATAAGTGTAATGGTAACTGTAAGCTTAAAGCTGCAATTATAGAGCTTTACCAAAAACTGTAATGTTACTCCTGAAACGGCAAGAATATAATTTTAACTATTAAGTATGTATTTGGACCTGTAAGATTACAACTGTATATATATACCACCTGTATATATACCACCATAGAGTTATAAATTGAAGTGTAAGGTTAGAAATGTAACTGTAAAGATATATCTGTAAGTGTAAAGTTATAACTGTAAGGTGAGAACTATAAGGTTAATAAATGTTGTTGTAAGGTTAGAACTGCAGGTAAATACCTGTATGTTTAAAACTTTAATTTGAAGATTACAGTTGTCACTGCATGGTTACACCTGTCCCTGGCCGTTTTAAGGCTATAACTGTAATTGTAAGGTCATAACTGTAACAGTTAGGTTATAACTCTAACTATATAATTATAACTGTAAGGTTATAACTGTAAAGTAATAATCGTAACTGTACAGTTATAACTACAGCCGAATGTTTGTAACCTGTAATGTTATGACAGTAATTGCAAGGCAGTAACTGTAAATGTACAGTTATAACTGTAAGGCTTGTTAGTTTTTTTGGATGCTTGCGTCGAGGGGTCGCTACAGCAGACCATTCGATCAGCACAACAATTTGGCACAGGTTTTACCCTGGATGCCCTTCCTGGCCGTTTTATGCGAGCTTGGGACCAGCACTGCATCCAGTTGCTGTGGTTTGGGCATTGGGTGGGAATTGAACCTGGGCCTTATGTAGGGCAGGCCAGAAACCTATTACTGAGCCACGGATGCCCCCCAACTGTAGGGTTATAACTATGAATGTAAAATTATTACAATTACAACCGAATTGTTGTAACATGTAAGGTTATAACAGTAATTATAAGGTAATAACTGTAACAGTACAATTATAGCTTTAAGGTTCTAACTGTACTGTATGGTTATAAATACCACTTGAAAGGATGTTACTGTAAGTTATAACTGTCACTGCAAACCGTAAGAGGTTACAACCTACTTCAAAAGCAGCTCTTACGTTGCTCAAACCCTTATAATTCCGATTTCAAGCAAACTCCAGAAAGCTGATTTACATTAATTAAATCCAAGAGCTTTACACTTCTCCACAATGTTCCGCAGTTTGCGTTAGAAAAGCCAACACTAACCACAACTGAAACGCTTCAAATGGTGAAAACCGAAATATTTAATGGGAACCACGAGTAATTCTGTGTACCCTTAATGTCTGGCGCATATATTTTATTCACAAAGGAATCCGATTTACGAACTCCTCCTCATCCTTCTCCACAATGAAACGCGATGGGATGCATGGCCGTTCCCTCACTCGTATTCCATAAAAATCCCGTGTCCTGTGCTGGGATTGGCTAATAATTCTTATTCATAAGCGGTGAACAAATAGTAGTCATGAATTCGGGATGCTAGCCAATCGTGGAATAGAAGGCGGGACTTTTTGGAAAACGGGTAGGGATACGCGTTTGTGCCTTTTTGGGGAAAAAAAACATGGAGTCGGAAACAGTAAGTTTGTGAATTTATTACAGACTTTCGCAAATCACAGTTTGTCACATTTTTCATTTCTGTAGGTAAACTGTAATTCCATCCATTTCGACAGACAGTCAGAATGCTGTTCGTGTTAAAAGCTAAATGTTTTAAAAGTTAAACGCTTAAATTAAATGCAGCAAAGTTTTTGTGGTTCTCTATGTAACTTAGCTGGCTAGCGGGTCTTTTTTCTAGCTAACGTTTGTAGCATCGGAGCTAACTAAGTTTTACAGTATGCCTATGAACGTTATTAGTGAGTTTTTTGTCACTCGTTGGTAAGTCCAAAATATTATATATACACAGTATACATAGTCTTTATGTTAGTGCTTCCAAATTTAGTGTAATATTTTCTTAATACCTGAAACGTTATAAAAAAATAACCATAGAAGTGTGCTAGATAATTTAGCAAAACGGCAACAACTACATCTAATAATAATAATAATAATAATTGTTTTGTTGTTGTTGTTATTAAACATAAATTAAGTTGTTGTTAGAAAACTAAATTACAAAAAGTTACAAAAATATTTGTAATTCTCCTTCAACATTTCACATATAAAGTGTTGCAAATTGTGTCTAAAACGTAGACTTAACAAAAGACCAAAAGCACAAAACGGTTTTCATATCCAGAGAATGGATATAAAATTATCAAATGACCAAACAAATGGTTTCTGTTAAATTTATCCTGTTCAATATTAATGTGATGAAATCTATAACAATGACACAATCTGTCTAATATACTAATAAAGAGTTCAAAGTTTTGTTAATATATCCATAATAGTATTTAGGAGTCTATTGGCATGATAATCTCACTGCGGCGTGATTTTTATAGTAATTTTTATAGTAATGTAATTATTTTTTGTGCATAAAAAGACACTAGTACCTCCAAAAGAAAACTAAGCGTTTTTGCTCTCAGTGTAAGCAGTTTTAACTCCTTTTTTCTTTCAGTGATCTTTTGGAGAAAAAGGAAAAGGGATACAGGCTCCTGAGCACTGTTGTCCCAAAGATCTCCAAAAGCCATGTCTCCCAAAGTGGCCCATCAGCAGGGCAAGGCCGAGGACACGCCGGTGCAAGTGGCGGTGCGAGTGCGTCCGCTGCTCCCTAAAGAAATCCTGCACAATCATGAGAGTTGCATCACCATACTGCCCGAAGACAAAAGGGTTACTCTCGGACATGATCGTCACTTTCACTTTGACTTTGTTTTCGAAGAAAGTGCTGTCCAGGACGATGTATATGCAGCCTGCGTTCAGCCCCTCATTGAAGCCTTTTTTCAGGGTTTTAATACCACTGTCTTTGCTTATGGTCAGACAGGCTCAGGCAAGACCTACACAATTGGAGAGGCTAATATTTGTGAGTATTATTTTTCTGTATTACCTTTGCAGTTTTATATTATGCAATGCGTTAAACTGATAACAATCGCACATGATTGTCATGTGATGTGTCCGGTAAAGACATCGCTGTTCACTGGTGTGTGTGGGTTACTGGGATCTGCAATTTAAAGTGTTCTATTTATTGTGTAGTATT
The DNA here is from genome assembly GCA_011419295.1 of Clarias macrocephalus. Taxonomy (NCBI): domain Eukaryota; kingdom Metazoa; phylum Chordata; class Actinopteri; order Siluriformes; family Clariidae; genus Clarias; species Clarias macrocephalus. The sequence goes on from JAAGKR010001417.1 coordinate 31,938, forward strand.
GTTTATTTATTTAGTAACTAAGAGCTGAGAAAGAATCATAAGTGTAAAACTTTTATTTCTTGGAAGGTAACATTGCCTTCAAACGTGCAGATTATAAAGAAACTGAAACCAATAGAACAGCCTATTCTCGACTCAAGAGCAAAAATGTTTTATTCTTTAACTAGCATCAAGGAGCTCTCACACACGGCGAAATGCTTATCTAAAATGCGACTGTTTTATTATAGTCACTCGTTATAACATGCAGTACATGGAACAAAGCTGTGTCAATGAATAAAACGAATCTCTGCACTGAAGGTAAATAAACACAAACATCAGTCACTTTGTATTTTAAGAGTCGATCGTGGCTACTCATTAGTAAGCAGTGAGGCAGGCATTTCTATATAAATATCAATATTTCAAAAGACCGTCTATTCCTATCATTATCCAGAATACGTGCAGCCGTGCTGAATTGTTATTCACTGTCGACCCATATGCAGCGGTAAGGTAAACCCAGGCTGTCTCTGATATAGCTGGGAAAGACTCTTTATTTATGCATTATTATTTGTGTGGTAATGGTTTTAGCCTTTTTACTCACTGCAGAGTAAAGCTCAAGCTTTTGAGGGCTTCTGCTATAGGAGCTTGAGTGACGGTCGACCTGCAAGATTAACTTTCATACTCAAATTATTCAGACTGCGTTGTTCTTAAGTGACCAATAATGTTTAATGTTTTAAAGCTTTTGGCAGACGTGGTTCCTCCACATGGTTTTGCATCATCATAATAATATCAGCCAGTTGAGAGTCAGCCGATCTGTAAAAATAAAGTTTGCTGATTCTGATGACCGGCCAATCGACTGGAGCGCCCTTAGTTATTGTTTGGTAATAGTCAAAGGTAAAGCTGTTCCTTTAGATTTTCTAACGTAGAATAGACATGAGAATGGTAGACTTTGTGCTTTCTGGTTACTATGATGAGTTGCTTCAAGAGAGAAACAAGGAGCCTGGTGAAAGAGGCAGCTCTTTATATCTGTTTCATGGAATTGTCTAAACATATTTAAACACAGAAAAAGTTTGGAGAAGCATTATCTTTTTTGTTACTTGATCTAATGAAAATTTAAACTGGGTCACTAGTTACCATATAGATTATGTAGGTGTGCTGTATAGATACGGTCTGTATATCATCCATCAGCTTAAAAGGGCCACTGTTGAGGAGATATTCTTAGTGTGATGAATTTCTTCATTGTCACATCCAACATGTTTGAGGACAAGATACTAGGACTCCAAGGGCTCAGCCCTAGACTGTGTTATTTTGGTTGATGATTCCAGCACAGAAGTGAAACTTGTTAAGAATTTTTGGTTAATATTGGTCTTATGGGAGTCCACAAGTCCATAAGACCACTATCATTGATGCATAATAAGACATCAATCATTGATGTATAATAAAAGATTATTTACAATCATCAATTATACTAAATACAACTGCACCTACATGTATTGTCTGCAATAATGAACTTTCCAGTATCATGTACCCTCACAGTATAAAATGCAACTTCACCATCATTTTCAGAAAGAACTCATGACACACTGATTTGACTTATTGTACTAGTCTTATCTTAAAATGCTTCTCATGACAGCTATGAAGTTTTGTGTTCTATCAAGGCCAGCGATTTTCTGGGTTTGAAGATGGTTGCTTGCTTCTTGTTAAAATCTTCCTATGAGTTCACACACATTTGGGAAGCCAACAACACTTCCCCCGGCGCAGCTGTCACTGCTCGAAAGCACAGCCCCTCTTGCCATCTGAGATCTTGCTTTTTGGCATTTGGCTGTGGCGAGTGATTACGAACCCACTGCTGTTTTTTTGGCTGCAGCTTCCTTTGGTGATGACGAGCAAGGAATCATTCCCAGAGCAGTGGCTGAGATCTTCAAGCTCCTGGACGAGAATGACCTCAGCGACTTCTCCGTCAGAGTGTCCTACCTCGAGGTTTACAAGGAAATCTTCAGAGACCTTTTGGAGGTGGAGACAGCGAGCAAGGACATTCATATCCGGGAGGATGACAAGGGCAGTATAGGTGAGGAGCTTGAGTTAGCTCAGGGTTTCCTGTGAAAAGCCTAAGAGAAGTGTCATGTTCCTCAGCACCATGTAAAGATTTGCACTATTCAAATATCAATATGTCTGCAATTAGTATTTGTGTTCCCGAAAATATATATAAGTAAGCGGTCGTTCTTATTCAACAATTAACAATATCGCCATGATGAGTTTCCATTACCCTTTTCCTAACACCTATATTTTTGTTTGTATCAAATGATAAGTATGTTAAATTTGGCATTAACAGATGTCAATCATGCAGAATTGGTGGCTAAACATCGTCATTGCTCATTGCAAGTTTGGATCATGTAGTAAATTCAAAAGCCCTTGGAATAAGTGGAGCTTAAATAGACAGTTTAGGGATGCGTTTGTGGGCTTGTTTGTGAATACAGAGTGCCCACGGTTGTCGCTGAGAACTCTGCAGGCAGTTCCCATTTCTTGATACATGTCCAATAAATGGATCTCAAATTAGACTGCCTTTTTACATAAGAAATAGTAGCACTAACAACATTTTACTCACAATTTCAGGTGATAAAAGACTTTTGTCATAGTGGATATTAGAGGAAGTCGCTTATGCCATTCACTTCCTTCTTAAAACATATGTTTACTCATGAAATGCAATATGACAGATATTTAACAGTTATAATTAACATTGCATTAGTAGCATCAGTTGTTTGGCAGTGGGAGTGAAAGTAGGATTATCTGAAATCATTTTAGAGTCAAGCTGTGGCCCAATTAATACCACTTTTAACTCATGTCACATGTTTAAATACCTAACGTATTTATAGAAAACAGGACTGCACCATTTGATAAAAATTGTGTAAATCCTTGTGATTATTTTGACACATTGAGATTGCGATTTAAAATGCAATATTTTACTAATAAATGTAAAATTTTGTATTCAGACATATTTGTCTAGGCTACCACCAAATAATGGCACAAATGAGCTCATTAAGAGGATGAACGCAATATTTATTAATCTCAAAATTATGTATTAAAAAAGAAAAAAAAACTGTACACAAATTCATAACTATATGTACATTAACTGTAATAAATTGTAGCCTTTACAATTAAACTTAATCGTTTCAATTAAATATTTTCAACTAAATAATTTCCAAGGGCCATATATCTGTTTATATTTTTATGTGATTAATTGTGAAGTACAGGTAGAAGATTAACTTCTTGTTATTGCTGCTCAGCTCCTACTGAGGCCCACATAGATTTGCCCTTTATACATTAGAGAGATATTATTAGGAGAATACTGGGTACTAACACAATAATTTGTTGCTATGGATGAAAGACTTACCCAGATTTGTAACAATTTTCAGAAAACTTAATTATGTACACCTGAATATTTAAATGATATAAATAAATGATACAGTAATAAATAAAACAATTCAGCATCAAAGGACAGGAAAATATTATATGTAACCTATATTACATCATTCTGTTTATATGTACTGTATGTATTATAAAGACTTGCATCAGCTTGTATGATTTTTGTTTATTGCCTAGTTCCAGTGGGGATATTCTGTGAGTCTTCCCTCTACATGCAGCCAATTTTATTCCCACTAGGCTCCCGGTCTCAAATCTGCTATGAAGGTGCAAGAAAATGTTTTTCCTGTGCTTTTTTCTCTACAGTTCTGTGTGGAGTGAAAGAATGTGAGGTGGAGGGGCTTGATGAGGTCTTAAGTCTTTTGGAGTCCGGAAACACAGCTCGCCACACAGGAGCCACTCAGATGAACCCTCACTCTAGCCGCTCTCACACCATTTTTACTGTGGTGATGGAGCAGAGGCGTGGTGGCTCTCGGGCTGCCGGCAGGAACTCACAGATCCTATCCTCTAAATTCCACTTTGTAGATCTGGCTGGATCAGAGCGCATTCTTAAAACTGGCAACACTGGGGAGCGACTCAAGGAGAGCATCCAGATCAACAGTGGACTTCTTGCTCTGGGAAATGTGATCGGGGCCCTAGGGGACCCAAAAAGAAAAGGCAGTCATATTCCTTATAGGGACTCCAAAATCACAAGGTATGAAGCTTAGTGTAAATTTTAGTTTGATGTACAGAGCACCCCAGAAAATTATTTTTTGTACATTAATTCTGTTAATTAAACATTACAGAATTATTTCGTTATTATGTTGTTATTATACGTGGTCCGTATTAACCAGAAAATTATTTCTAAAATTTGATAGTGCTAGTCATGAAGAAATGTCATTAGGTATCAGTAGTGGTTAAATCCACTATATGGAGAATATATTTATTCCAACAAGAGAGAAAACAGATCAAGTGTTTATATGGCTATAATTTTCTTACTGAAAAGATTTTGTACGGTTTACACCTCTTCTCTCATTCTGATTAAAGGTTAATTCTGGTTAGGCCACATCAGGCCAGACTGTCCCAAATGAGGTGGTTACATGATGCATTGTTATTCTGATTGGGCTATTATTTGCAAAATATTAGGGTTCATGTAAACGCAGCTATGGGCTGCACCCAAGGCCCCCTCATCCAATATCAGTACCTGACCTCACTAATGCTGTTGTGGTTGAATGGACAGCAATACTCACAGCAGTGTTCCCATATCTAGTGGAAAGCCGTCCCAGAAGAGTGAAGTTTATTATAACAATAAAAGGGGACTAAATCTGTCATTTTATATTTAAAAAGCAAATATGCGTGTCATTGTCAGATGTTTACAATATTTTGGCTTTTTTATGCTTTTTTAAAATACTTCCATATTTTAATGTTAAGATGGCTAGTGTAGTTATGACAGTTTATATAATTTTTACCATAAACAGTAATTCATTTCTTAATAGAGTGAGGGGTAAAAATAACTATCGAAACAAAAATAGATTTTAAATAATAGACAATTAAATGATGTATTGTGTAACAATAAGTGTAGTTGCAGTACTGAAGATATCCGTACTGTAACAAGATTTTAATGTGATAGTCATCAGTATTATATTGTCAGATTGGCCAGCCCAAGGGACCAGTTATTATAATGTATTTTATGGTTGGAGACACTTTTTAAAAAACGTATTATTCGTTTTGAATTGTTCCTTGTTTATTTTCTTTCTTTTCCTTAGAATCTTAAAAGACTCTCTTGGAGGCAATGCCAAAACACTTATGATTGCTTGCATCAGTCCCTCATCGTCTGATTTTGATGAAAGTCTTAACACCCTGAATTATGCCAAACGAGCTCGCAATATACAAAACCGAGCCATGGTGAACTGTCATAGGGAGCCAGATCGGGTGGAAAGCCTGGAACTCCAGATCAAAGCTCTAAAGCGGGCGCTGGAGAACCGGCAGCGCTCTGAGACTCGAATCCTTGCTCGATCGGAGCCCGAACGGCAGGTGCGTCCCCTTGAACCAGATGTGAGCAAGCTGCAGGCAGAGAGCACCCACTATAGGACATGCACAGACTCAGCCTACAGGCTGCTGATGGAGCTGCAAGGGGAGGGGTCGCTAAACTCGAGCCAGCTGCTTCGAGTAAAGGAGTGGCTTTGTGCTGTGGAGGAGGAGCGCAGCGGTTTGAGTACAGCCTCAGGGCTGGACAGTGGCATTGAAAGTAGTTCCACTGAGGACACCACTGCACTGAAAAAGGGACAGGTGGGCCATCTATAATATAGTTTTATTTGTACATTGACGATAAATGCACCCAGAGACCTAAATTCATTACTGTGCCTTCTCTAATATCTGCAGGAAGAGGTCTCATTTAGGCCTTATTTATGTGTTAGTTCATGTCTGACACTAATTGCTGGTAGCAGTGCCAGTCTTTTTGGTCATTTTAAAGAGGGTTTCACACGAGAAGTGACAATCATTCACCCTGCATTCATTTTCAGTAGGATATAAGCAGGCAAGGCAGAGTGACACAGACGGAGTGACAGGCGGCATGGCATGCATATTCGACCATAAGAAATCATTGCTCATGTGGTGCCTGTCAGAATCTCAGAAGTTCGGGTCATGGTGCAAAAATTATGCTAGCATTGGCCAACAATTTCAGCTTGCCTAGGAAACTTATGATGTCATTAATTTCTGTCAGATCCTAATGAAATCATAAGGAATGATTTGAAATGCTAGCTAGTATGCGTTTGATATAATGACAGTATGCAAGTGTAACTGCATGCTAAAAATTACCTCTGTTGTAGGTCTAATTGAATTTATAAATTTGGATGTCAGTTACTGACATTTCTAAAAAGTTTCATCCAAACAAACTTTTATATTTTGGTAAAATAATTTATAAAAAAGGTTGCCAGATATTCTTTTGATTATTTGGTCAGCAATTTCTGTTTTTATCATGTGGCCTATTTACAAGCACTTCCTGCATTTAGTGTTCCCAATACTTTGGTTATTATTTAAGATATGCAAGTGATTTTTATTTATTTTTTTATTTTATTTGTATTTATTTATTTATTTATTTATTTATTTATTTGGAGAGCCATGTGAAGCGGAGACTTGTTGGTTGTTTTTTGTGTAACACCCCATACCTATTCCTTACCTTATGTTGTATTTTGTTGTTGCTCAGGAACCAGATGTGAAAGAAGTTTGGAATATGGAAAGGGAGAACTACATTTCCGAACTGCAAGCTCAGGTCCAGCGATTAGAGCAGGAAAACACAGACTTCCTCGCTGCACTGGAAGATGCAATGGAACAGTACAAACAGCAGGTTAGAGAAGTTATGTACATGTGACTTTTACCAGAAAGGAAAGGAAATATATTTTAGATGTTTTAATAGCAGTATAGCTCAATTTTATGCCATGACTTTCAGAGCGATAAGCTCCAGGAACAGCAGGACATCATAGAGGAGTTACACTGTCTTCTGGCCCACCCAGGGATGGGGCTGCTGCAACTGACACAGAGACCTCACACTGCACCTATTAACTCATTACAGCAAGCAAGCCTTGGCCCAGGCCATCTGACACCTTTCTGCAATGGAGAGGCTGGAGGAAACCCTGCACGGCAGGTAGATACTTTTGGTCATAAAAAATATCTCACTCACTTTTTTTTATGGCATACAAAGAAAAACATTTAATGCACATTTGTAAGATATAAATTAGATCAATCTCAGAGTCATAACAGCTCTTCAATATTATATTGGCAGTGTTGGTTCTAAAATTATTATAATATAAATTATGTTTGGAATATACAATCGGGCATACTGATGTGTGGAAATGTGGCATTTTGGTCACATTCAATTGTTTTTAATTAGATTTGCAAATTATTTTTTATTAAAAGCTGTTTGGGATTTTGAATCCTATCTTAAAACTTTTATGTGATATTTTATAGGCATCAAAACTATAAATAGTTTGTGACATTTATCTTTTCCTGGTATATTACATCTTAATATATTGTTTAGTTAAAATATCTCTCCATGTGGGAAACTGTAGTCAGAGGCACTATAATAATCTTCTCTAACTATATGCCCTACAGTGTAAATTTCAGTATAAATATTGTTCTCTGTTTTCTATGCTTTCAGACAGGCCTGAGTATTTCTATGGTCAGTCAATCATTTTCTGAACAGGCCCAGTGGGACAAGGAGTGTGAGTCCTGTGGAGAAGGCAGAGAAGGCGAGAACACTCCTAACAGAACAGTCAAAGACAAACGCAAGTATGGATGATAGTCTTTATCTTGCTACTTCTCAACAGAAAAATTAGTTACTCAGACTTGTATCCGACTACAGATCAGGGGTGCATAAAGGAACCTGTGCCTAAACGGACCACAACATGATAGTGCATCTAAAAGTCTTTCATTTACAATGTATGCACAGGGTGAGCAACTTTTTTGAGTTTAACTTTTTGGAAACTGGCAGTGGGCTGATCAACGATTGTGGCCATATTTTAGCCACGGGCAACTATAGAAATAATAACAACTGGTGGTGTCTTAAGATAGAAAGCGACATTCAGTGACTTGAGTGAAGTGAGGCGAAAAAATCACTCCCAGTTTGAACGCAGGGTACAAAGAAGGAGGCAGCAAATTAGCATGAAGGGTGCCCTGAACCGAAATGTAATATGTAGGCAGCATAGTGAAATGTGATTCTAGAGTTGTTATTTAGAGTTGGTGGGTGTGAAAAACACTTACACACACCCCACTCTAATGATCCGTTGAATGATTACAAGACATATTATTTGCTTTTCCTTATAGTGCAGAAAGCTAAATCTAGCTTTACTTTTTTGTAAGTAGCTTCACTGTGCGTTCTTGGATTATGTATTTATGGTTTTTTTTCCCCTAAAGATGCATAAATATTACCTGGTCAAAGAAGGATGCACAAATTCAAGGATCACCCAGACGCGCCAGGGGACCCCTGTCTCAGGTCCTGGGACCTGGCCACCCTCCAGGATTACACTACAGCAGACGGACTTGTGAGTTCAGCAGTGAAATGGTTTAAAGTAGAGACTGCTGAATTATTAGTACCCTTGGTAAAGATAGGTTCTAGATTTTTTTTTCTGAAAATCACATATTGAAAATCTGTCAGAAAGATTTATTCTTTAATTCAGTAAAATTATAAATTATTATACACATTTTTTAAACCTTATCAGAAAAGAAATCTACATACTGTTTGCCAATAATATTGGAACCCATAGAAATTCATGTGAACAAACTCTAACTGAATCATACTTCCAGTAATATTTTACCTTTTTTAAAGCAGTTATACGTGACTTCCTTATCTTCTGAGGTATAACTATGAGGTGCTATACAGGTTATATCATTGTACCTTTCTGACAATCCAGTGTTAGGACAACAATTAAGAATTATGAGCCTCCAGAGTTGAAGTAGAGAATCCCTTTTTAGTGAATACCAAAACTGCCAAAGACAGGTATTGCTTTTGTACTCTCTAAAACATTTCTAATTATAGATACATCTGGTTGAAATGACTGCACTATATTATAAATTCTTCTAAATGATGAACAAAACATTTTTCTTCATAAACACAATCTGTCCATCTCATCTACTCTTTATCTTGTAGACATTTTATAAAGATTTTTTTAATTATGTGTAAAAATATATAACCTGTTTTTATCATGGTTACCCATTCTTACACATATATTTGCATGTAGGGGCAATTTAGCAGTGTGGCATTTTCAAGTATTCTTAATTATCAAATAATTCTATCAGTTAATATTTGCCTTTACAATGTTACACTTTGACTTTAAATACAGCAGTAATGAAATTAACTAGGTTTATAAAAGCATCATCAAAGTAATTATTATAATTATTACTGTGCAACAGCATTGCTATAAATATACTGTTTCTGTTTTGTAGGCTGTATAAATTATTTTACATCCTTTGATGAAACAATGATGAGTGGACAGTTTTTTCCAGTCATAACTGTTCCATGCCCCCTGTATATTTTTGTGTCGTTATTGTTCTTCGCTTTTATGTTTTCTTTCCCCCAAATGCTCTAGTGTCTAAAAATAAATTAAAGGAGGCGCACTCTGTTAAGCCTAGTTTGTGCAGAGCTTCTAACTTTAAATGTTTATTTAGCATTTGTTTTGTGAAGTACGAAGATTCAGTATTTGGTAGATGTAGAAGATAGCACCCCTGTGTATAGACAGTCTGTGTTTTGTGTGGATAGCTAACAGCAGTGTCGGGGAGAGCTCAGTGCTGGAGAGTCTAAGAGGCTGCATGTGGGAAATGGGCTCAGAGAGAGGGTTGCTCCTGGCCCAGCAGAAGATCAGAGAGCTGTCTGTCACCATCCGGATGAAGGAGGATCTCATCAAAGAGTTGGTCAAAACAGGTAAATTGGTCATCCAGATGTGTGTGTGTCTGTGTGTTTATGTGACTTGAAATTGTAGAGAATTGTTTATCGATCCCAGTTATGAGAAGAACCCTTTAAATACATTATGTTCCACAGATTAATCAAAAGAAGAAGCCACATATACTACACTGTAAAAAAAAAAAGTGTTTGTCCCTTCCTGATATATATATATTTTTCATATTTGTCAAACTCAAATGTATCATGTCATCAAAGTAGTTTTAATATCACACATACAGTAAATAACCTGGGTAAGTACAAAATGCAGTTTTTAAATGATGATTTCATTTATTAAGGGAAAAAGCTGCCCAAACTGCCTGGCCCTAGTATGTAAAAAAAGAAAAGGAGCAAATCCTTTTTTTACAGCAATGTACAGTACATTTTCTTCACATGTCCCATGTTATTAGGAATTACGGTCAAGAGCACAGGTTCAGCCATAATACAGTGCCCCTGCGACAGCGTGGGTTAATAAGGGCAGCTTGGTAGTGCTGTGGCTTGAAACCACAAACTTCTGATCAATAACACTTAATCATTGAGGCACCACTGCCCTCAAGACTCTTGGAATGAAGTAAAATATGCATATTATATGAAATAATAAATATAGCACATTATGTAGTGGAATAAATATTTAATCACAGTTGAATCATTGGCAACATGATTTTATTTCTGCTTTGGTGTTACAGTTTTACTGATTGTAACAACTCATGTAACTCATATTTTTCTATTGCCCTTAACGGGACCTTCATGGTGTGCTCTCAGGGAAAGATGCCCAAGCCATGAACAGGCAGTACAGCCGAAAGGTAGCCGAGCTGGAGCAGGAGGCTGAGCAGGCACGTGCCGAGCTCACAGAAGCCCACAAACAACTGCAGGAGCTGGAGGTGCAGGGCAGCCGTGATGCCGCTGATCGCTCTAAAGCCCAGGAGTGCAGGAGGAAGATCGCAGCTGCACAAAGCAAAGTGCAGGTCAGGCCACTGCATTTGTTTTTTGTAATCAAAAACTAGCATGTTGTGTAAGTGAATGTTTGCTTAAGGTCACATAAAATGCTCTGAACACCACTTTGCCGAATTGCGTTTTTCTAGCCAATCAGAACACAGAAACCGTTAAAGACTGGGGGAAAATTTTTCCTCTTTTAAGACATGCATGTTCATTTTATCTTTTCAGGCATTTTCCCCCAATTTTCAACTGTATTTATCATTGCAATCAGGATACATGTCTCTATTAAAAGAATAACCAAGAGAATACTTTAATTTGAATTGTCTGGGTGAGACACCCAAATAAAGAACAGTTTCCTGCTTTCCTGTTTTAGGGATTTATTTTAAAAAGGTTAACTTGTAGCTTGAAAGGGAACAAAATTTTAAGATGGTTTAAAAAAACAGTAAAATTAATATTTAAAGCAATGTTTCTGTTAGGCTGCACTTTTTCCCACTTTTTAGGCCACAGTCAAAATGGCAAGAAAATTATCATCTTGTTTAAACCTTTCCTGCTACTTCTAGTTCCAGTGTTATAAGATGTAGCCACGGTGAGTTTTTTTTTTGTGTGTGTGTGTGTACATGCCTGATATGTTTGATAAATTATCCTGTCATTTTATCCCTGACTCTTAATTTGTGGGCTTTGCCACCCATGTAAACTATATACCAACATAACTGCATTGTATTGCTGGAACAGAGATTGCATGGTTTTATTTGGGCAATTAAATTTGAAGGGAGCAGCGGCTTTATGCTTTTTACGCGAGGGTTGAAGAGTAGATTTCCCAGTGGAGTCTTATGACATTGGGACAAAGCATGTTAGGCCTGCAGCTATCACCATCCTTTCAACATGTTTTTTGTTACAGATTGTCCTCAAGCACTTGAACTAGTAGAATAAGTTGGCAGCAGATCCTTTGGGTGCCCTGGGTTGAGGGGTGGTCCCCATGGTCATGAGTGGGTTCAATAAAGGCTCACTCATGCCCATGGGGACCACCCCTCAACCGAGGGCACTCAAAGGATCTGCTGCCAACTTCCTGGTGACAGTCACCACAACACATCCAGAGAGGACATGTCCCAAGGGGCCACACCTGTGCCAGGGATACAAGGGGTATAACACAATACTGGGCATAATGTGTTATAAGTGTATATAATGATTGTAATGTTATGGCTGATCAGTGTATATCAGTAATTTGTCAATATGTGATTATTTTCCGTGTCAAAGTGTCTTGAGTATTGTTGTGAGTTTGTGCTGCAAGTTTGAATTTATTTAACATACCTGATGAGGTCTAATGGGTTAAATCTGGTGGTCTGGCTCCCAAGCTCGACAGCCAAGCTGTGGTGTACACATTCGGTATACAGAATCATGCATTGTTCCTCGATACGTTACATTATGATCAACACTTTGTGTGTCAATGAAATGAGTCATTGTTTTCATTGGTATGAACACTATTCTTTCATTTTTTTCTTACTTGCTTTCTAGAAGTAAATTATTTGGATCTGTTCCGCAGTATAGTCCACTCTATTATCTGTACTATGTTCATTATATAATTTATATACTGTATATATTTGTATACTGCACATTGATAAAAAATGGATATGACTGGATGATGAAGACCAAAATGTGACACGTGACAACTAAAGTGGTAGTCAGATTTTTTTTTAATGGCAGTTCACATCTGGGAAGCTTCACACTGACTTTAGGTAAGCCAACAGCCAACAAGAAGGCAGAACTGGAGTCTTTTTGCTTGGTTAAAAAAGTACCTCATTATGAAGTAGCAGCTATAGCATATTATTTGGTTTATTAATTAATGAATGTTGCTTGAAGTATATCTAGAAAAAAGCAAGATTTCCCTCAACATTCTCTTCAACATCACACTTTCTAGAAGTGTATCTTTTTAGTTAAAACAACCTTTGTTTTGCATTTCTATATTAGCAGGCATGTTATTCAATAAAAAATGTAGAATGTTCTCTGTATTGCCATTTCATATTCACTTTAGGTGCATTATTTTGTATAATATCTTGGGCTTTTGTGTTGATTTTATTATGCACATCAACTGACAGGAACTGAATGGCGGACTAGACATTGACTTGTGTTCATTTAGTAACAGCTCTGTCAAGTAAGCTTAAACATTCAGCTGGAGCTTATGCATGCAGTTGCAGTTGAACATCATTATGCTCTTAGCATATGCTGTCCTGTCCACTGGCAAAGTTTGTGTGTTAGTGGACGGGACAGCATATCCTAAGAGCTAGTGGGTTTGTGATTCAGTTTTTCTTCTCTGCTTGCCAGGATTTTCCTCTCAGCAATGTTTCCACCTGGTTTTTATCTATAGTGATGACAGAGAAAGTCTCATGAGCACATGACACTGTTTATGTGTTTTCCTGAATGACTGTTAAGTGTGGTGTAAGATCTTCTGGCAAAAGGATATCCACATGTTAATTTTTGCCAAAATATTCTTTGGCTCTGTGTGATCTTTAACCCCATCGACTGGACAGCTTAAATTTTTCATCTAAGCTCCAGCTCCGAGTGTGATGCCTTTTGTTTCTGATGTTTCCAGGTACTAAAACAGAGGCAGCGGGACACTGCACAGCTGGCCTCTCTGTCAGTGCAGAGTGAGCGCCGTGTGCAGGAGCTGGAGAGGAGTGTGCAGAGCTTGCGGCAACAGCAGGACCAGCTACAGCGGCGCCTCCGAGAAGAGAGTCAGCAGAAGAGAAGACTGGAGAGTGAGATGCAAAGAGGCAAACATCGTGTAAAAGTGAGCACATTAGTAATAGGAGTTTGAGAGGTCAGAAGTACGACCCATATTTCTTATGATCACTCACCCAACAGCTCAATCTTCGCTTGTTAAGGTAGTTAATTGGGCATTGGGGCCCCACCCCCACAAATACTTTTTGCAAGTGATGGTGATAGATGTAAAATAGCATCTGATTTGACATCCAGTTTTAACTTAAATATAAGGTTGTATAGGGCATGCCTGAAATATAATGATCCTAAAAGTTTGTAACAGAAGTGGAGAAATTGTGTGTTTACAGGTTATTCTCTTATTTTCAGGAGCTGGAGATAAAGAACGAACAGCAGCAGAAGATTCTACGGATTAAGACGGAAGAAATTGCTGCCTTCCAAAGGCAAAGAAGGAGCGGCAGTAATGGCTCAGTCGTCTCACTAGAGGAGCAACAGGTGGAGACCTAGAAAAGCCTAACCACAGCATTAGCAAAACAGAAATTTAATATTTATAAAAACCTACCTTAAACTTGTGTAGTTAATGTGTTTTTGATTTATAAGGCAAACTTGGTGTTACTGTCCCGTGGCTTGTTTCTACATGTTATTAAAAAGTTATGCTCTCATTACACTTTACTCACTCATGGACAGGCATTCTAGCTTGTGTTTTGAGAACAGTGTTATTTTTTGTTAAACATCTTGTCTCCAACTTTATGCTTTTGTCTAAGGGTAACCACATTTTAGATAAAAATGTAGCATGGTTTAAACCGTTGCAGTCGTTTTGACTGGTATTGATTTTCTGAGCAGAAGATAGAAGAACAGAAGCGATGGCTGGACGAGGAAATGGAAAAGGTTCTGGAACAGAGAAGAGGTCTGGAAGACCTAGAGGGGGAGTTGACCAAAAGGGAGGAGATCCTGGCCAAAAAGGAGGCATTGCTTTTAGAGCGTAGTGGACTGGAGACCAAACGACTCCGGTCTAGCCAGGTACATCTGAACCTGTTCATCCAATATCTGTACAGTTTGATGCAAAACTCAGTTCACACATTTCATGACAATGTTCTTGCTCATAAAAAAGCAGTCTAACTGATCAAATGTTAAACCCAATCAAGACCTTATAGCAACATTACAACCTTAAAAACACAAACACAAGCTTATGTAAAGCCTGAATGTTGTTTATTCCCAAAAAAGGCCGGTCTGAAATACATAACACTATTATTTCTTGAATAGATAATGATATGTTCTAATAGTCCATTATACCATTATATCATTCTGCAGGCTCTAAGTAAGGACCTTGTAACACTGTCGAACCGTATTGAGTCACTGGAACGGGAACTGAGTGAGCGCAATGGTCAGCTGCGCAGTGGCAGCGCCCAAGACTCACAGCATATCCGCCAGGAGATCTCCAACCTGCGTCAGGAGAAAGAGCAGCTCCTCAAACAGCGAGTAGAATTGGACGACAAGCTCCGCCAGGGTAACCTGCTGTCTCCTGAGGTGTGTAAGCAGAAGGGGTGAAACAGTATGCAAAATTCACACTTGGATACATTTCTCGGTTTTGAAGTCAAAGATTTATACGTTTTCTGTACAATGAATTGAAAAAGAAGTCATTCAATTTCCTCTTTATTTATTAGCCATTTATCTTGTAAACATATAAGCCTGTAAACAGTGGCAACCTGGGCATAATTTCTTGAACACATGAGGAATGCATTATCCAAGACTGTTGGTGTGACAGTTGTCACAGAAAGTCTGCTTAAGAAGAAAGTTAATCAAAGCTGATACAATAACTTGGGTGAACTTCACAAGGAGTGGAGTTAGACTGGAGTCAGTAGATCAAGAACCGCCATGCACAGACATCTTCAGGAAATGAGCTACAGCTGTCATATTTCTAGTTATCAAGCCACTCCTAATGGATAGATATAGATATGACATCAGAGATAACATCAGAAGCATTTTACCTGGGCTACGGAGAAAAACAACTGGACCTTGGCTCAGTGGTTCAAAGTCCTCTTTTCAGATGAAAGCAATTTTTTTGGTTGATTTGGAAATCACGATGCCAGCAGATGGATGAAGAATGGAGAGGCACAGCATCCAAGTTGCTCGAAGTCCAGTGTGAAGTTTCCACAGTGGGTGATGATATGGGGTGCCATGTCATCTGCTGGTGTTGGTCGACTGTGTTTTATCAAGGCCAAATTCAACGTAGCCGTCTATGAGGAGATTTTAGAGCACTTCATGCCTTTGTTTACTGACAAGCTTTATGGAGATGCTGATTCGTTTCCCAGCAGGACTAGCACCTGCCCGCAGTGCCAAAACTACCACTAACTGATTTCAGTGACCATGATATTACTGTATTTGATTGACCAGTAGGGCTGCAACTAATGACTGTTTTATTGATAAATTAATCTATTGATTATTTAAATGATTATTTGATTAAAGAGATTACAAATTGGAACTTGTACATTTAGCTTGAGGTTCTTTTGTGCATGTTGGTACTAACAATCAAGATATTAAAGACAAATACTTCATTAAAAATACCTTTAAACGAATATTCCTGATTAATCAAAATCTAAATTCAAGGAAAAACAAAAGTAGCAGCAATAAAATACAACTGTTAATTAAAGCTCAAAGACAGCATTCATGAGAGTTAAGTTGAAATGTGAAGAAAACTCAGATTTAGTCTATGTTGAAGTGGCGTCGTCAAGCAAAGTGAAGTGTGAGGGGACTAGGAGTGAAGTAAGTGAGAAAAGGAGGAAAAAAAGGCTAACTAGTGTCTGTTTGCATGAGTTGCTGTGAGCTGAAAAAAATGGAGCGCACCACAGCATGAGAGAGTGAGAGAGAACATGTGTACAGAGCTCAAAAGCCTGCAACAAGGTGTGTGTGTGTGTGTGTGTGTGTGTGTGTGTGTGTGTGTGTGTGTGTGTGTGTGTTTGGGAACTTCATTTAAAAAGGGTCATGGAGTAGAACTGGAAATAAAACCCTGACTTACAGCAGCACACAGTCACTAATTATCCACATTCTCTTACTGTTTGAATCCTTTCCCACTTACCTGACTCCCACATCCTTCACAAAGCGCCACTTGGCTACGCCCCCGCCAGCACAAAGTCGTTTCATCTAATTCTAGCGGCTGTTCGCTCGAGTTAAGAGCAAAAAAGAGACCACACTTATGAGACTTTCACTTATGAAGGTGTTTGCCATCGTGCTATTACTCACTTCACTCCAGTAAACCTAACACCCACGTCAGAGTGTTTACGGTTTGCGCGAAAATCAAGTGCATTGACGTCATCACCTAATTGACAATTAAATTTAGTTATTTATTAAACTAATTTGACTATTGATTTCAGCCGACAACATTGATTAATCAATGCACCCCATTGGCCAGTCAACTTGCTTGACCTCAACCCAACCCAACGATATAGACAGGTTAAGGGCTGCTATTAAGGCAACCTGGTCTTTAATAACGCCTCAACAGTGCTACAGTTTGATCACCTCCCTGACATGATGCCACATGCATCAGGTAATTCATGCTAAAGGAGCAGCAACTAAGTATTGCATGTATAAATTAACTTCAGAAGTTGGTAAATCTAAAGTAAAGTAATTCTGAATCACTGAGTATACATGAATGTCTATTTCCTCCTTTGTCCACTTCATTAGGTACACCATGTAAATACCTCAACAGCCAATCACATGGCAGCAACTTTAACGTAATTAGGCATGTAGATATGGTCAAAACACGATGCTGAAGTACAAACCAAGCATGGGATTGGGGAACAAAGGTGATTTAAGTAAATTTGAACGTGGTATGGTTGTTGCCAGATGGGCTGGTCTGAGCATTTCCAAAACTGCTCATGCATTGGAATTTTTCATGCACAAACACCTGTATTGTTTACAGAGAAAACATTATTGCAAACTTGGACTGCTAGAATGTACCTTTAACTCCTCCGACAAGTTTCTAAAAACTTTTCTGAAGATATTTCTGTAAGGGGTATCCCCTCTACATGCTCACTCTCTTCTAACTGTTCTGTAGGAGGAGCGCACATTGTTCCAGTTAGATGAGGCTATAGAGGCACTAGATGCAGCCATTGAGTACAAGAACGAGGCCATCACACAGAGGCAGAGGCAGCTAAGGGCGTCAGGTAGCATGCTTACTCAGTGGGAGATGAACCTGATGGCCAAACTCACCTACCTGTCTGCCTCTGAGACACGTGCTCTTCTCTGCAAGTACTTCGATAAGGTCAGTGCCTTCTCTTTTTAATGATGTTTGTAAATGTCTACTCTCAAAGGGGGTATATTATGATGTCTATTTTTTACATTCATATTTAGTGTTAAAATAGCTGTACTTGACCTTTCTTATATTATTTGTTTTTCCTTTGTGTTGCCTGTGAATTCTTGTAAAGGTGGTGTCCCTGCGAGAGGAAGAGCGGAAGCTACAGATGGCCCTGGCTGAGCTAGAGATGCGGGTGGAGGAGCAGCAGCACCTGGTTGGATGGTTGGAAGCAGCTCTGGAGCGGCAGCAGCTGGACACAGACCGCCGGCTCACCCAGCAACAAAAAGAGCATGAAAGAAATGTGCAGCTCCTTCTACAGCAGTGCCGAGGTGATTATCTCAACGGTAGAAAAAAAAAAAAAAAAACACTTACTCAGACACTTTAATTTATTCATTTTTTCTTGCTTTATATTCTTAGTAATAGGAAAGAAACAGGCAGTTTTATAGAATTATTTAATAAAAGCTGTAGTAATACATTTTTACATTTTATATATTTCTATTTTATACTTTTATTATAACAAAATTACTACATATTGTAGATTTTATATTTTCCATTCTTTTCTATTGCCATTTTCCTCCCTGATTTCCCTCTCTTTAGGTCATAAACCGTGTAAGATTAAGCATTTCAGTGACCGCTGTGCATTTCAGTGACATCATACTGTGTATTTCAGTGACATCATACTGTGTATGGTGGTGTATGTGACGAATGCATTTTTTAAAATTTAAATTAGATATAATTCCAGGAGAAATTGTGAAGTAGGGTGCAATGGTACACTATTTTGCCTTGTAACAGAAAAACTCTAGGTGCTAGCGCTTTAGTTCTTGGGGAGAGGAGGCTTTTAGGCAAAGCATTGTCTCAGGACAGATTTCATATGTGTTGTTCAAAAATTGAGCGCAGGATGTTTTTTCCAAAGTGGTTCAAAAGGCATTTTAGGTGAAGATCATCCAGAGTGAATAATGCATTCATTTCTATGACAAAATCTGGTATTCGTCTGGTCCCAAACAAGGTTTGATTGCTCCCAAAGAGTATGACCAACCTTTCCTATTCTTTTTTGTAGCAGGCAAGAGACCTGTTTCTACATTTTGATAAAAGTTTTGTGGGGGACGGTGCAAGATTGAGCCTGCATCAGTGCTAGAAATTGATGGAGGTAGTTTTTGGGGAATCAGTCTGCGTCCATTCTAGCCTCTTATAGACTAGAATGGAGAATTTGGGGTCAGTTTTGAAGGTTTTTTATTTTTGATTGACATGATATTTTTAGAGCCTTTGACATGTCTCTTTTTCCAATCGGACAAAAAACGGGCAAGCTACAGCTCCTAGAGGCTAGGTATTTGTTTTTATCACAAACAACTGCTTATAATTTGAAATAGACCCTAAGTGTCATCAGTGAGCAGGAGGTTGAGCTGAGCGTTTTGGTATAAGTTTTGTAGGGGTACATGCAAACTTGGGGGAAACCGCAAGTCTGAATCATTAGGAAAATAATAGCACACCTCACACAGCCACCTTTAAATATCACACTTAAAGGCGTCCCTACTAAATAGAACTGTTTTCTAATTTCAGCATGGAACAACAAATAAATTGGAGAGAGTTTGGGTTTAATGAAGAATGCTTCTTTTTTACATTTCTTTTGTATACATTACTCATGGCACAAAAGTTTTTTTTTTTATTTCCAGGAAATGTTAAATATTTATATATGAGGTCTTTAGATTTTTTTCAACAGCAAAGAACAATGATAGGAAAAGGTAGAAAGAAGACCTCATAAAAAGGAAACAAGTTAATTTGCTTACTAAGCAAGTCCAGGTATTGTTTGGGTAAAACCTAATATTATAATGAGCACACTTGATTGATATCCTGCCATCCTATTAGTTAGCTTCTGAAAAACTAACAAAATGTTCAAGCTTTCATTACTTATCCTTTGAGTTGCATATTGTTACCATAAAACCAAAATAATTAGAAAGTGCTAAACATAATTGAAAAATAATCACTTTTAATTTCCCTTGGGCTTTAAAGATAGTGCTTAATTATAATCCCATAAATTTAAAATAGCAAAGAGACCATCTATACACTTCATGCAAACAATAACAAATGGAAAAGAAAATGTCTAAAGAAGGTTGAGGATTTTGGTCTAAAGTAAGAGGCAAAGGCCAGACTGAGTCATTCCTCTTATTCCTGTGTAAGAGCTGTGAAGAAGGAGGTAGGTAAATGACACCTACATTTTCGATGGAAAATGCAGATTACTGGCAGCAGGGAAGAGAAAGCATTAGGCAAAGCAAAATGCCAGGTATGAAGGTCAGCATAATCATTCACTGTTATAGAAGTGTATTTGTCCATTTATAATCACCATGTTTACTTTGGATCCAAGAAAATATTGAAAATTATTCTAATACAGTTGTGTTTTATTTAACAACTGTTTTATTTGACATGTGATCTAAGGTAATAGGTAATTTAGGTAAATTAAGTTTCTGTTCTATTTTGTGAATCTGCTCCTAAGTAATTAATTGTAATGTGCTTTGGATGTAAAATACATTCCACTCCATAGATCAAATGGACGAAGGCCTCGCTGGGAGGCAGCGACAGTATGAGGGACTCATCCACAGCCTGAGTAAAGAACTAAACCTTTGCAAAGCAGCCAATCAGGAGCTCAACAACAAAATAAGAGACATATGTGGACTGGGAGATCAGAACAAGAGTGAGACTTTGGTTACGTTATAATAAAGTGTAAAGTGTACTAGCTCATGGTGCCATTATTTTTCCTCAACAGTCATGTAACAGTCATGTAAATTCACGTTTATCTTGTGTACATAATGTATATTAATGTATTTTATATATTTTTAAAAAAATCACAATTATCATCTTAATCAGGGGATTTGTTTGATTTTTATTGCAGGTGGAGTAGACAGGGTGCAGGGCAAGGCAAGTGGAGACAGTACTAAGTACACTCCTGAACCTGACAGAGTTCACAAGTCAAAAGAGGAAATGAGGGATTTGGTAAATGCACCACTGCCTGCCACATGGAGGCGCTCTTCCCTACCCACTGAAGACCATGAAATGGAGGAGCTTCGGCAGAGGGTAGCTTGTGAGCTGCCAGCCAGCAGAATTGTCCAGCCTAATATGAACATGACCACTGCATACTGGAGCGGTACAGGGTCGTTGTCTCTTACCAAACCCCGTAGAGAGAGCCGGAGGTCAAGTCTAAACCCAGGACTCGGTTCAAACTCTGCAATCATTGACGTTCGGAAAAATCCATTATAGCAAGCTAGTCATCGGACACTTGTATCTGTTTACTTTTGTTCTCGTGCATTAATTTTTCATTAAACGGCATCTTTGCTTGTGTATAAATCTAGTGGTAAATTTATACTATGGACTTTTTAATGGCGTTATATAACAGTTTTGTATACAGTACTGAAGCACTTTATTCAACTCTTGTGTATGCTCTTGGTGAATATGTTACAAAAAAATCACATTCTACCTGGGCTAAAAGAGCAATAAATTTTTTTTATAAACTCTAAACCTTTTTACATTCTGATAACAATGTAAGCGTGTGGTTGTAACCGATTTCAAAATAAAAAAAGTTATCTTCGAGCCAGCCAGGAGTCGAACCTAGAATCTTCTGATCCGTAGTCAGACGCGTTATCCATTGCGCCACTGGCCCGACATGGGTATACTGGGGGCGTCGGGCCTATATGAAGATATATTTCATAGAAAATCAAGACCTATACTAACTGTGAGTTGCAGTTGTTCCCAGTCGTACAGGAGCGCTTCACTACAATGCTGAATGATTTCACCTTAATTTTTTATTAACGTAATGTTAACAGTAAACAGTATCTCTCCTAGATAGTGTTGCGGATTATATTGATTGAAGTATAAAATAATTTAAATCAATTGATATCTAACTGCTAATCGTGACAGGTTATTCGTTTGAGCGAATTAGAATACCTCGCAAAAGATATTAGATTGCATTAGCATAGCTCCGTTTCGGTTATTGCAGTTTAGCAATAAAGTGCTAAACTGGTTTGGACACCATTAATTTACTGTTTATAATAGTTTTCTAAATACAGTGCATGTATTCCGTTTGTAAGATGATGTAACGCATTCATATGATTACGACCTAAATTAATATACATTTGCCGAGCCAGCCAGGAGTCGAACCTGGAATCTTCTGATCCGTAGTCAGACGCGTTGTCCATTGCGCCACTGGCCCGACAGAGCAAATAAGTCTATTCGAATGACCCGCTCGTAGGAATCGGATTCATTTCCATACCAATTGGCTAATCTTACCCGAATACATTATTTGTTTCATTTGATTTTTATTTTACGTTATACGTCTATTTTTTTTTACATAAAAATACAACCTATCATCATTGTGACTCCATGCTAACTGTTAATCATATGGTAACGTCACATAGGTGAGCTCGGAAATAGCGTCGCTTGCGTTGCTGCTGCTGTGACACACGCACGCAAACGCACGTAGTAAGTACAAACCTGCCTCCTCCTGTTCATGACGGCCCCTATCACACCAGACAGCAGTCGACTGCTTTTCTATAACAATATACAATTTCATTGTCAGCGTTTTCCATTGCTGACAAACTGGAGCAACCCCAGAGGTATCTAGGCGCTATGAATTATGGGTCTTTTTCCCAAGCAGTTTTATTTTTACTTAAAGAGGTGTGACTCAAATGTATTAGTCCACCATTTACGCAGCGGGGACAAACAGAGGAGATTATCTACAATATTTGTATTCGGAGCCTTAGGGAAATTTGGTATTGAAGAGCTAATGAAGTGAGATTTGGATAGGTTACACAATTCAGAAATCTGTTCAAACTAGGCAAAGCTTAATG
The DNA here is from genome assembly GCA_011419295.1 of Clarias macrocephalus. Taxonomy (NCBI): domain Eukaryota; kingdom Metazoa; phylum Chordata; class Actinopteri; order Siluriformes; family Clariidae; genus Clarias; species Clarias macrocephalus. The sequence continues at coordinate 54,517 of JAAGKR010001417.1, forward strand.
CTCTTACTGTACCATTCCTGAAACACTGAATCATCTAATGAAGGTTGAAGAGATGGTTAGAGACAATAGGACTGTATAGAGAAAAGCCCAGAAAACAGCTGTACTTCCTGAACTGAGCCCACATTCTTAAGGTACGCCTAATAAGAATTATTGATTGATTTATTTGAGGGGATGGAGAGTGCATGTTGTCATTATTATAAATTGTTTTCATATACAAACATTATGATTTCACTGTCTGTTATATTATATTTTCACAAAGAGTGCTTTTTCAGACCTTTGCAGAGGTCAGAGGTTATTTTTTATCAACCAAACACAGTCCTTGAATTGCTGCATCATCCCTAGCAACAGGGTCAACCACACCCCCTCACTAAGATAAAGGTTTTTGTACTTTCCTTACTCAGAGCTGCTCTGGGAAATTTCCTAAATCACTTTTAGTCTAGGGCTCCCAGCTAGGACTTTTTAAGCTAAGATAGGAGTTTTCTGAGAGAATTCTAAGATGATTTGTGAATATGGGCCCTGATCCCTAAATTGCCCCTGATTGGAAAAACCAAGAAGTTTTTAGTGGAATGGAGTGCAATGAAATCCTAATCAACTTAAAGCAATTTGCTTGTTTATTTGTAAAGTATTTAACTGATTATTCTCAAAGTGGTCACTGCAAAAAAAATAATGTTTTGTTCAAAGCCCAGTTCTGTCTTCTTACTGGCCACGCCTATCTGAATCACCTCAAAGAAAAATAGTTAAATAGACATGTACATGTTCTCACCACCTTCTTTACAGTTTTCTAAAACAATCAAACTTAATTACCTCAATGTTCAACAGGTCACAATCATTTATTAATTAATCAATCAATCAATTCATTCATTCATTCATCTTCTATACAACTTACCCTGTGCGGGGTCGTGAAGGCCTCAAACCTATTTATGAAGACTCTGGACACAAAACAGACACTCTCTATGGGAAATTTGGATCCACCAATTAGCCTACTTTGCATGTCCTTGGACTGTGGGAGAAAACCAAGGGAAACCCACCAAGCACGGAGAGACAATGCAAACATCCCATACACAGACCCGAGGTGGGAACCAAACCATAGAGATGCTTTTTCAACTGAGTTTTCTGTTTGCACTTATTTCTGAATATTATGCCTTTTTTATTTTATTTTATTTTTTATTTATTTAAGCTTCTGATATACAATTATCATAGTAGATAAGTATATTAATTTATTGTTTAAAGCTCAAAAGATGTGTGAAAATATTGTAATAGGTAATGTACATATACTAGCCACGTAGATAGCTGTCGCTTATGGTGACGTTAAAATAAACCCTGAGGAAATCTGAGGAACTGTTTAAATCGACATCTTCTAATTAATTTACTAACATGAAATGACAATAAAATTTCACTCACCAAAAAAGTATGCACATTCATTTTTATTTATTGTAAATATTATTATTTACTAAATAATAATAAAAAATAACTGGTTATCTTAAGTCACGCATAGAAGACAACTAGCGGTTTCGAGCTGTCACTCAAATCAGTCACACACCTACCTATGCATAATTTTATGGCTTAATGAAATTTTAATTGATGAGTTACATAGAAAATCACGCCCCGTTGTCATGAATGTTTAATATAGTTATGGTGAGACCAAAAACTTTATTATTATTATTATTTCTGTCGTAAAGATGCACATTTTAACATTTGGGATCTATAGACATTGACTCACTTTTTGGAGCCTGCTCCTAGTGGTCATTCAAGGAACTGATCATTTTGGAGCTTTCGTGCTGGACTCATTTTTCAGAATGCGAGGGTGCATAGTCAAACCTAAAGTTTTTTCCATTAAGATTTTTTCTTGAGAAATAAAATTTACGCTTCCCACTAGAAAGGTAAGCATTGCACGAAGACGTGGCTAATCGGGATAACTTTCTTATTCACGTTAACCCTTTTGTTCATAAGCAGGGATGCTAAAAAAAAAAACATAAGGACTTTACCAAGACCAAATAATGCTGCTGCTGAACGTAATAAAAGCAATGTAGCATAATAATTGACCTCAAACACATAAACCAATTTTCCCCATATTTATTTATCAATTTGTTTCATTATCAATGCACTTCCTACGTTGAGCTCTAACATGTCTGTCTGCTTGTAACATGTGTGTAACATCCTGATTAAAACTACACGCCAAACGTGCTTACCGAGCCAGCCAGGAGTCGAACCTGGAATCTTCTGATCCGTAGTCAGACGCGTTATCCATTGCGCCACTGGCCCGATGACGCGTGTCGTTTTAGCTGTTTTTGTGAATCGACCCTAGGGAATCGATCCAGTCTTATGTAACATAAATAGCTAAAATAAAATAAATAAATAAAAAACTAGGCAGAATTCAGACTCGGAGGTATTTAATTTCGGTTTCACATGAGATATAGTGTAGCCTGATTTCTTTCAGTGTAGCCCTCTATTTATTTTGGGGTGTGCTTTGTGCAATTTCAAATGCTGAACAAATGTGCAGTTGATGGTACTGTTTCCATTATTCCTAAAGCACATGTGCTACACATTACATTTTCATTTTAATGTGCTGAGTTGTTGCAACAATTTGTAAGCCAGGTTCCTGTCATTGCGAGCATGGCTGAACAGTTTCCGTTCTGAAGCTCGAGGTCGTATGTCAATTCATATGAATTATGCTTGAAGTGTCCTTCATTTTAATACAATTTGGGACGTAGCCTGCATCTTGTTCTAATGGCCTCGTGGCCTAATGGATAAGGCGTCTGACTTCGGATCAGAAGATTGCAGGTTCGAGTCCTGCCGGGGTCGAGATTTTTTTAAGATAGTAGAATTTGTAACGTGCAGTTCCGGCAAAAACAAATAATTTATTTATTTGGCATAATTGAAAAAAATACAAGGCCACTGTATGTTTAAAAGGCCAAATAATCTATTGTGACAGCCTAACATTACATCTGACTACAATGCTTAATACTTGTTTCAGATCAGCAGTTTCTAAACTAGGGGTCATAATCTCATGTGAGAATGTAAACAATGTAAACCAAATAAATAAAATATTAATTAGAGTTCTTATTCACTGTACCTCTTCTGTTTATGAGCAGGGATGTCCAACACAAACTTAAGGACTTGTTTACATCAGGTGGTTCTTCTATGTCTGTCTGACATTGTGTGTAACATGATTAAAACTACATGCACAGTGGACATGCTTTCCGAGCCAGAGGGGGTTAAACCTGAAATCTTCTGATCCAGAAGATCTGGCCAGATGATGCTACATATTTGAACTGTTTTTGTAAATCGACTCAGACTAACACAAAGTAGCTAGCCAGGTTAATAATAATAATAATAATAATAATAATAATAATAATAATAATAATAATAAAATTACAAGTCATAACCTACATAACCTACATCTCAGGTTTTAAGCAAAGTCAAGCCTGACAAATGTAACAAATTGTTAAATTGTAGCAAAGTGTTTATGTTTGGAGTGTTAAATAAGTCATAATGTGTTCTTTAATAATAGCCAGTAAATTTGAACAAATCATCCAGTTTTAATTGTGTTTAAATAAACTTTATAATTGAACATATGTGTATATTAAAGTGCACAAGTTTGACCAGAGAAACGCAGTACATTAAAAGAGCACTTTATGACTTGTTCAGATTCAGTTTCACATCAGATAAATGCTTACTTAAGGTCTTCTTATAATCAGATGAATCCTAGAATAAATATGCAGCTGCTGAGACAAGTATCTGTGATGCACACAGGGTAGCATAGTAGTGTAAATTAAGCATACTGAACAGTTTTGTAAACATTTTCAATTCTTTTTTGAATGCATTTCCTAAGTTGACCTTTAACATGTCTGTCTGCCATGTGTAACATGATTTAAACTGCATGTACATTCTATATGTTTTCTAAGCCAGCCAAGAGTCAAACCTAGAATCCTCTGCTACTGTATGTAGGTAGATGTGTTATCCATTATGCCAATGGCCAGAAATGTATTATTTTAGATTAGAATCTATTAGTATTAGTTAGTAATACAAGCCTCAGATCTTAAGCCAAGTCAACTCTGACTTGCACTTCAACAGTTTTTGAGATTCGACTCTAAGGGAATCAATGCAGTCTTTGCTAGCTATGCTGTGTTAGATAAAGTGTAGCCTGATTTCTTTCAGCGTACCCCTCTACAGTATTTCTGCTTTCTTGGGCTTTGCTTTGAAAATCTTCACTGTGCCATTTCAAATGATTTGATGCTTTTGCTACCAATATTCCTAAAGTACAGGTTCCACAAATCACAGTTTTTGTTGTTGCAAACTACACTGTATTTTTAAGCATGCCTTGTTATTTGAGACATAGCCCCTATGAGCATTACATGGGCCTCGTGGCCTAATGGATAAGGCGTCTGACTTCGGATCAGAAGTTTGCAGGTTCGAGTCCTGCCGGGGTCGAGATTTTATGTGATAGCAAAAATGTATAATGTTCAGTTATGGTGAAATGCAGTTATCTGGTAAAAAGCTAAAATAATGCCGACTCACATACTCAAAGTAGCTCAGAGTAGCTCACTCTATCTGTGTTACCTCATGTGTATTATTATGTATCTAATATGTCTTCGACATAATAATAATAAAATTTTTAAAAAGCGATGGTGAGTTTAAAATCTTAACTATTTGTTATGACAAGCTAACATTACATCTGACTAAAATGCTTAATGTTTGTTGTCTTTGTTGTTACTCATCTACTTGGAGACAGCTAATTAGCACAAAAATTTACATTTTTATGCATGAGTCAGGGGAAGGTTGTGGAGCCAAAGCTCCCGGGTTCGGGTTTGGCTAATATACTAAAATTCATAATAAAAAAATTCAACATGAAAAGCAATGTAACAACGTATTTGCCTTCTATACATTACTGTGACCTGCTTGATTGAAGGCAAATTCATCACAAATAGTATATTAATCTGGTGATGTACTTTTAAGAGAAACATTTTCTTTCATCTTTAGTGTGTAAAAAGCCAGTCTCTGCTTAACTTCTGTTTGTACAGACATTTTGACAGAAATAAATCAAAAAGCTTCTGCAAAAATATTATGCAAATGTATTAGTAAATTATTTTATCAGTATACCTTTCTGTATTTCACTCACCTCATTATCTCTCCACCTTCTTCCAGTTCTTTAAAACATCCATACGCATTTAAAAATAAATGCTCTGAGGAAATATATTACAAAATACAAAATGCTGCATTTACAATATTTGTCTTGGGACTGCGAGAGGGAGATGATGTACTTCTTGCTGTGGTGCCTGTATAAACTCTGAACAGTGCGGAAGTGCTAGGGAGGGGCTGCAAGAGTAAGAAAACACAGTTAAATGGATTATATAAATAAAGATTAACAAATAAAAAATAAATAGATTTTATCTCAGCATATAATACAGAAGAATGTCAGTAATACACTGAAATATGATTCAGTTCAGTCATATTAACTGTATTAATGTCTAAAAATACTCAAGGTGGACTTGTGCCACAACAGACGTACTATATGATAATGCCTTATCCACTTTGGCTCAGACAATTGTAGGTTTGAGTCTTGCTGGGGTTGAGTGTTTATTGCACAGTATAAATGAGTAGTGATCAATTATAGAGATACAAAGCCTTACAGTTATCAAACAGCATTCCTATTAGTTTTTGTTATTTGTGTAGTCTGACCATGTAGCCAGCCCAAGTTGATTTAATTAAAATATTATTTAAACACTATTACTTTAACCTCCAACCTGTTGGATACCATGTTATGATCTGGGGTTGTTTCACTTGGTCAGTTCTAGTGTTTGGTGTAACGTGTTACAACGTAGGTCCACCATTCAAGTACTCAGTTACTTTGTCAAAAATGTAATCCGTTATTCAGACAAATTATGTAATCCTTGAGCCAGACAGCAGTCATTCCCAATCCATTAGTGTGTGTGTGTGAGAAAGTCGTCCTTCAAGCCCCGCCCGACGCATGGAAAGATGGAAACCTAATCACAGCGCCAAAACTCACGGTGAATCATGATGAACCGTATTTACGGCCCCCACGCGAAACCGTGTTGGTGAGATAGGGGCATTAGTAGTTAACAGATTATGGGCCAAACTTCGTTGTGTGATGATGGTAGAATAATTATAAAGGTGTTGACTAAAACAACATGCATGAGGAAGCACAAAGGAGTTTTCATTTTCTGCAGTGGACTCTAACTAGTTACTTTTATCAGAAATTGGGTTAAGTTATGAAAGAGTAGTTCTGGGAACATAGGGGATCATTTTCTCAAATAAACTAACTACCAGTCAATGACTTAGGGTTTGCTGAAGAAGACATTAGGAGTGGTTTAATCTTCCTTGATCAACACAAGATATCGGCCCAAAACAAATGCAACTTTGGATGAAAAACTATTATATTCTATAAGGTTGTTGAAACAATGCCACAGTGAACATGTGCTATATATATATATACAAAGCTAAATGTGGTACAACAGACTATTAACGTGTGTGACTTTTTTTTGCCACACTGTGCAGAAGGGATTTGAAAGGTTGCCTTTTGAGTCTGGTTCCTCGTGACATTTCAAGGAGTTTTTCTTGCCACCATCGGCTCCCAGCATGTTCATTTGTTCTTAATTGGTGAAGTTGTAAATGTATACGTTTCTTAAATTATTAAATGCCTACCCTGAATGTTTGTGGCATTGTTCATTGTTAAAAGCGCTCTAAAAATTGAACTGAATTGAATTAAATCTGTTAAGCTTTACAATCATTTTACGGTTAAAAGTGTATGCGGAACAAAAACACAATTTCGAGCCAGCCAGGAGTCGAACCTAGAATCTTCTGATCCGTAGTCAGACGCGTTATCCATTGCGCCACTGGCCCGATGACGTAACATTATTTTCTCGTATATTTTTGTTGTATTCTGGCGGCTGGCACACCTCTTACGTTGCAGTACCGCCATCTTCTGGTCTTGACCCCTCTTATATTCTTTTCTATTTAAATCGTCTTTTCTAGTCCCGTCGTCCTTAGGAAAACCCATCAAACGCTTTGGTGCTTGTCCATTTTCTAAAATACTATTTACAGTGTACTCAATCCCTGTGAAAAAAAAAAGAAAAGAATTTGCTCCTCTCCAACTTCAATAGGGAAACTGATATCCTACTGGCTATATTTACAACTCCAACTGTTTTTTATGAATAGCTACTTGTTAAATTTCTTGAATTTAGAAAGTATTTTCTGACAGTTATGATGTTCGTACGTAGGTTCGTACACTATTTCTCTTATTTGTTTAAAAAATGAAGAAAGAAAAGCTTGCCACTCAACTATACTTAATCAAGCTGTTATAAACATAGACTTGTTCGAACGTCCGTGTTTTTATATACTCCGGACACCTATTCCGCTTTTAAACATCTCAGCCATGTTTATTTATTTATTCGTGTCATAATTTTCATTTGGCCAAATAGCCATTCTCTATCAATCCACTAGGGAGCAGAATAGATCAGATAAACAAGTTTGTGTTGATTAATACAATCGTATGTGTTCATTTGTTTGTTTATTTTTTCGTTTTTTTTTTTTTTTTGTTTATGTAAAGAATTGTTTTGCAGGTGATATATGGTCAATTTAATCTTTGCGCTTTCACAATATGCAGTACTGTGTCTTAGGCGCCCTTTTTTAGTACGAACGTTGTTATAATTTGGTTTTATTTTATTTCATGACTTTATTGTTGGGTCAGTACAAAACATTTTTTAAATTTGAAGAAAAAATATTTGTATGCCAGAAAAGGAAACAGGATATTATATTAGTGACCATCTTTTAGACAAAAAAGGAACCTGCTGTGTTTTGCATGCAAAAGTGCAACAATCCTCAGAAGAACTATGGGTGATTCTGCAGGGTGTTCACTAAAACGTATTGACTCATTTTTTGCAGTATTGACTTAGTTAAATTAATTACTTTTTACTGTTTTAAGGCATCCTCTACAGTATTTAGTTGCACGTGCCTAAGACCTTTGCACATTTTAGAGAATTTTTACATTAAATAAACACATTTAATAGCACTTCCAGACAACTTGACAATGCTGAGTGTTATATTGACAAACTTTGCTCTACATTATAAATGCTACTCAACGAAATCGCTTGAACACGATATATTTAGACTTAAATTTTTACTTGAACCCAAACAAAATGTGTTAACGTAATATAACCAATTAATTAACAAAATAAATAACTTAGGCTGTTGGCAGCTACAAATAACATTACCTGCATTTTCCCTTATTAAAAAAAAACAACAACAACAAAAAAAAAAAACAGATTCATCCGCGACCTTTTCTGGATGCGTCTACAGCTCCATGGCTTTTATGTATGTATGTCTTCAATCAAACATCAAGTCAACAATTTAACTATTCTAGTGGCGATAAAATATTTATCAAAACGAAAAGAGAGTGATAAACTCATATTTTAAACTCAACTTCTAGCTGGAAAGACAAGGCAGCGTTGAGCACTGAATATTGTCTCCATGGTAACCAACTTCCTTCCAAACCGAAAATCGTAAAAATTACTACAGTTTCAAAATCTGTCCACTAGATGTCACTCTTCACTTATCTAAAATATAACAAAAGAAATTTCCGATTGCCGGATTTTCACATGAAAACCGCAATTTGCTTAAATGTATTTCAGAATATATATTTCTAACTGTATATATTTATGATATTATATTATTAATATATTCGTTACTGACAACTTACTAGCAGAGTCAATTAAATCTTTAAACATTTGTCAATGAAGTAAGCCTATAAAAGCAACTATTTGTAATACGAACCTGGAGCCAAACATAATTCAGGCAGTTTGCGACTGATCGATACAGGCAAATAAAAATATTGTGTTAATGTAAGTAAATATAATAACATTTTAATGAAATATTATAACCTTATTGGGGTTATAATAATAATAACAATAATAAAACGTAGATGAAAAACTAAAAGCGATAACTCATTTAGCTTATTTATTTTGCTTACATTACAAAACCAGATTTTGCTTACATTACGAAAACATTTGCTAGATTTCAGCTCTCAGTTCTTATGTAATAATAGAATAAGCAAACAAACAAAAAACCAAAGTAAAAACAGTTATCCAGATATCTCCCAACCTGTAATCCCAGATGTAACAGTAGATAGGACATTTACATAGAGTACAGCAATAAATAAATAAATGAAAACCTCATAAAAAAAAACCTCATATACCTCAAATATTGCATTTAATTAGCGCCGGCAAATTAGGCATTGATAAATAAATTGTTTTTAATCTACGTGTTGAAAGCATAGTTGTGTTTTTATTGTGTTTATCACAGAAGAAATTCTGCATTAGTAAATTAATACAATACTCTAGCATTTCATGTCGTATTTTCGGATATCTTACCCAGAAGAAGCATAGAAGAGCAAATTCAAGGGTTTCTGACCTATCTTACTATGGGTAAAAGCTCCCGCGTAGGCAGTGCAAAAACGTTCATTACAATGGTTTGCTCAGCTTTATGTGTGTCCGTGCTTGTGTGACTGAGAGAAAAAATAGCCTAGTGCAATATTTTAATTACTAAAGTGATCACGTCATATAATCTTTACATCGTGTTTTAAGAGATTATATTTTATATACAATTTTGTTTAATAATATATACATCATTAACATGTCAGCATGAGTTCGCGAAACAGACACAATTATGAACTGCCTGTCCAAAAACATTGACATGACATTGTTTCGATAAGCTTATGCAATGTCTCAAGTATTTTCATCCAGAGTCGCAGTAATTAAAACCTAGGACCCCTGCATAAAATCTTCAACAGCACATCCCAATGATTCTCAATTTTTTGAAACTCTGTTATAGGCAGTTAATGTGAGAAAATAATGTCTTATGCTCCCCGACCTACTCTTTCACAATTTGAGCCCAATCAATTTATTGTCGTCTTGGAATTTGCCGGTGCCATCAGGGAAGTAAAAATCCATTGATAGATTAATCTGATTATTCAGTATATTCAGATATACTGACCAACAGAAGCAATCCCAGGTCATAACACTTCTCCTATAAGCTTGTACGGTAGGCACTAGGTGTGATGAGAGGCGAATAAGGTGATGCACCCTTCTTACCCTGATGTACCCACCATTCAGAAATAGGGTAAATCTGGACTCATCAGACAACCCGAACATTTTCTACTGTTTCACAGTCCATTCTGTATGCTCCCTGGCAAATTTAGCATTATTCCGATTAGCCTTACTGATACACAGCTGTTTAGTCCCACTTTGTTTGTATAAATGCTTAATTGCTATCACTTTCAATATTAAACAACATACAGTGTAGGTAATAGTTTCACCAAATGTTTAACTAATCTCCCATCATGTTCATTCCGTTTTTTTTTCGACCACATTTCTTCTTCTAAGATGATGCTTCACCACCCATCTTCCAGGCTTTAACTATGCGTTGGAACAATTATCTTCTTAGTTGTTTTTTTTTTTCTGTTTAAGAACTGAGAAGCTACTCACTGCATCAGTTAAGGTTAAATAATTTGTTGCCAGCTGAACCATATTAAATCACTGCAGTAACTACCAAATGAAAGGCTCTTTCTTACATATATTCTTAGTTAAATCCAGGTGATGACTTTTGACCGGGTAGTGTATTTTCATGTATTTTTACATTTCAAAAAATGATGCAATCATGTATTCATATCGAGCTCTTACCGCTAGAGGACAGTGTTGGTATATTAAGACTTGTTTAAACACGCAGTTAAATGACAACCTATTTGTAGACCTGAATAACCTATATGCTGCTCTAAATAAATATTTGATTTGGATTGTCAGACCACTGAGCAAAAATCAGAATGTGAGTAAAAAAAAAAAATAACGCATTATGGGACGCGAATATGATCAATTCAATGTTTTCCCTCAAACCTCGAGCTGTGTCTGAGTTTTCCAGGCACAGAGATTTGCCTGATATGAATACGAATGCATCACATTGGAAACAAAAATGAGTGGAAAAACGTGTTTGGACCCCGTGCAATATTATATTATATAAAAACACACATAATCTCTGCTTGGCGTTCAAGTCAACCTGGGACTTGTGATGAAATTTCTCGTGATTGAAGGTGTAAAATCGATTATGACTCTTAGCCACAGTTAAAAATTGGAATGGTGCAAACGTTTGTAAGATGGCCACACGATCCCGATAACGACCCCGGCCGAGATGGCTCTGAGCACACTTGAACATTCAGCGAGTGGAACGCCTGATCTTTGAAAAACGACGGATAATCCTAACCACTTTGCGGAAGAGACGCATCTGTCTTTAGGAACTGTACACACAATCATACATACATACACCACGTGCACGTTACAGGAACTCCGTTGGGAGTTTTTGCCGCATCCATCGCACAGTCCTTTAAGAGATTTCTACATGTTTGTGACATTAAAAAACTTCCTGGGAAGCCAGTGTCTCAGACGTAAAGCAAGCGGCCCCGCAAGGAAACACTTTGCACCTTCATGGTATCCAAGCACTGGTAAAACACTGATAAATTCATTAATATAACAGGGGATTATATGGGGAAATAAATGTTATTTTACTCTCATGACTGTGGTGTTATTCTGCACAATTAAAAGCTTGAGGGCCCTTCGTAACTCCACCGCAAACCAAGGTCACCAAGACGGCAAAACTAATTAAAAATATAACTATATAAAGGTAGATTAACGCACATTTACGTAATGCATTGTTAAAAGTAAAAAAAAAAATTCTTTATTTATATTTCCTTCATGTATTAATTTCTGTCACCTAAACAATAATTAAAAGAAAAAAAATTAACTGTTGATTTAAAAGCAATCTAAAACGGGATTGGAAAACAGAAATTAGGCTACATATATGCTAGTTTGCTGCTTTGTTCTTGCCAGTAGCACCTATTTCCTTGCAGGCAGCAAGGCTCCCATTTGGGCAGAAAAATAAATCCAAGGGAATTACCCCCTGTTTGCCACCATTAAATTAATGACTACAGGTTAATTGTTATAAGCAGATCGAGGGTCAAAGGACAACCAGTGTCTCCTAATATGACCTTCACTACACCGACAGAGTGGATTCTTTAAGTGGGCACTTTATGATCACAAAACGAAATGGCAGGGGTCAAGGACTACTATAAGACTGACCAGTCTTACTGCCGTTCCTTTATTATGAAAATCAATTGTAGTTTACCTAGCAATTAAATACAGCCTGTGTATAGTAAAACGAGGCGTGTGTGTGTGTGTGTGTGTGTGTGTGTGTGTGCGTGTCTGTTTATTTGTTTGTTTGAGATAGGAGATTAAATGTAGTGTTTAGTTTATTCACAAGTTTGCGAATAATGTAAAACATCACCGTATAACACTGCAGGTCTGCCCTGAGGTCTATAAAAGGCATATATTGTAGCCCCGAATAACGAGTAGACCAATTATGCATATTAATTGTAATCCAATACATGAATGGATGAGAATAAAACGAATTTCAAAGACGGTTCACAGGGGCCAGATGCCAAAGCATGAACACATGTTTAAATACAAAAATACATAAATATACTAAATTAAATATACATATTACTATATAAAGATGATCACAATACATGGCTTTGGTACAAGTACAATCAACTTATGATTGATTTTACTAAAGATACACGTTTTTAGCTACATTAATGAAATATAGAAACTATTTTGTCTGAGACTATTGGTAGACTCCTATGAGCATTATGTATTAACCTCCTGCGTCCCGAATGCCCTCATATAAAGATATGTCATGTTCTCCCAACTACATCAAATATGCATATTTTTTACGATCCTCACATGAGGACTGTTGGGTATAATTCTTTTGCCAACCTTCTTCCAGTTTGAGGACACTGAATAAGTTTCATAGTTTTCAGATGCTAATAAAGAGAAACAGTGAAGAGAACATACAATATACACAGCAAAGTAAGTTATTCCTATATATTAAGGAATATTACAAAGGAATTATGGCCATACTAATGAATTTTAGCTGTGATTAAGTGATCTGTGAGGCTAACTTTACTTTAATCCACAGAGTGCTTATTTAAGACAGAGAGGAATTCAGTAGCTGGATACAAAAACTTTTAATACTTAAGATGTTACTGTGTTATTTCGCAAAATCACTGCAAATTTGTCATATGGTAGGCTATTCAATATCGCAGAACCCTGAATTAATACATTCTGACAGGTTTCAGACACGGTTCCAGATACGATTTCTGGTATTGTTTTGTTTAATCTTTGCACGGAATTGAAAACAATATTTAAATTGGTGCGATACAGTTTTCAAACAAAAAATTAAGAGTTTGCAAATTTGTTTCAATATAGCCTAATGCAAAGCATATCGTGATGAGTTAATCTTAATGGGTTGTTTTCGCCCATCCCACCCCATTGGCCCATTGCAGTGTTGAACATGACATGTTACACTGATAGGAATTAAGCAATAGATTTTTAAATATTATTGTTTATAAATTACAGATCAACCTGGTCCAGAGAGAGAGAGAGAGCGAGAGAGAGAGAGAGCGAGAGAGAGAGACGTATCCTCTCATCTTTGATGCGCTCGTCTCTGATTGGCCCGTGGTCTGCTGCTTCTTGACGTCACTGCGGGAAAGAAGCGACCGTGCAGGCTTTTAGACCCGAAAACTAGAGACTCCAGAGCCAGCGAGAGAGCGAGAGCATCACAGCACACGAACGGAAGAGTCTGCTCCGACCTGAAGCTCAGATCGGCCTATGAAAGGTCAGCCAAAGCCACGTGCATCTTAAATAAAACACGAAACCACGAATGTGCTGGTTTCATGGGAGGAAATCCCCCATGTTGGAAATAAACTGCATAGTTCGTGCTCACTGGATCTTAAAGAAACGCCATCCCAGGCATCGCGGACTTACAGGGGAAAACGCGCCATGGTTGGTGGCATTAACGGTCATGATTTATTTTATTTTTTGGAAGCGATTGTTTCAGAAGTGCAACACATCTTGCGCGGAGGTGATCTTGCTTGGCAGACACAGAGAAGACCACTTAGATGTCCCCAGCACTCGGGTACTTAGGCTAACACTTTGCATCATGAGCACGACAGAAAGGATTACGTACAACATCATAAAAAGTAAGATTTCATATTTCATTGGATTTACACTTGATCTGTGGATGATATAAACTTAATTATAATTATCATAGTAACAAATGGTCAAAGACCAGCGTAGTAGGTTTGTAGTTTTATCAATAGACACTTTAATAAATGAAGAATGCTTGTAAAGGTACTGACTAAGAAAGGCAAAGTGTTAAGAAATCTTTTCAATGTCCTCTCTGAAATCACACCATGAATCAGAGGCAATACAGCTAAAGTGTCATACATTCATTTGCAATAGAACATCAAAGTTTTGAAACATTATTAGGATTCGCCATGTTATGTTCGCCATAATATCATATAAGAGAGTACATCTCGGACCTGTAGTTAAACTGTGTTTTGTTAAACTGTTGATGGCAAAGCATCCAATGTATGATCTGCAAAAGGATGCAACAATGACAATAAGGGGTTTACGTTGTAAAAAGTTTGTGTAATAAAGATGTTTTTAAAAATGTACTTCAGAATATTAGAGTGGCATATGTTGGCGTACTTTAAACTGTTTTTATGTTAGAAAATAAGGTTTTAACGGTAAAAAAGAAAGAATGTTGCAGTCCTATAATAAATATAATTTTATATCTATAATTGTAATCATATATCCGTGAATTCACAAAACATACCATGGAGATGGGATTGTTTGTTCTTGTTTATATTATTATTATATATAAATTGTCCGGTATTATAAAGTAATATATGCCTTAGTCTAAATATATTTATTTGTTGTTTAATCTTATTTAAAACAATTTTCAACACAACAGGTAAGCCAAGCAGTCACAAAGAAATCAAACCCAATGACGTCATACACCGCGCGCGCTCCAGAGTAATGTAGGGTCATTATTAAGGGGCGGTGTCTAAATTTAGAGCAGTTACAGCTAAATAATAATACTTTTTAATAATTCATAAAATTCTTAACCATTTGTTTAATTAAAAATAAACATTTCGACTTTTAGTGGCGTTTTTTCATTAGACCCATATAATTATAATAAAATACTTTTTGTCAGAATTTTGAATGTTTTTAACCAGAAAATAAAATTCGATTAGATTCCATACCTGATTGATATTAGTTCATTGCAATGTCATCTAATGTATGGGTTACAACTTACTAATTTATGGAATGGTGATTTGAGTAAAATACACTCAAAAATAAAAATAATTTTCCCGCCAGGAAGGTGCATTACATAACACGTAAGTGTATTCCTTAAAGGTGTATGCGTTGTAGGATTAGTTTTGGTCTATTACAGTTTAAAAATGACAAAAGTCATGGGACGAGTGATTAAGCATATTAAACATAGCAATACAGCAATAAACAACAATATGTAAAAGTAAACATGATTAAAAATAAAATGATCGCAATGAGATTTCTGTTCAGAATATAATGTTTATAGTTTCATCTAAAATGAATACACGTCCAAACAAAAACGAAACGCTAAAAGGGCCAAAGTGAATGAAAACTGAAAAACGGGACAGACAAAAAGATCTATTTTAGGAATTTTAATCTTGTTCTGGCTGAATGACAAGTCTACAGCACAGGCAACTCGCGTTGAATAAATGCTCAGGCCTTGTTCATACAAATGCGTATCTACTGTAGGATTCAGATGACATTAAAAACCAAAATGCACTCCTTTGTTTGTTTGCTAACATGTTAACCATGTTTTTTTGTTCATGATCAGGTCTGCTCTTACGCTGTGCTCCTCGTTACTTGTGTCGTGTGTGAAGGGGTCGGTTGCTATCTTTGGTTATCTAGCTGTATGAGTGTTTCTCCTCCGTCATAAAGCTAGATAACCGAAAGTAGGAGCGGTCTCCTGTACTGCGCACTGCTCTTGTGTCTAGGGCATGGGCAGGAAAAATACTGACCTCTGCGTGCACAAACATCATAGGGAAGGTAAGCGTCTGTCTCGCCACAATTTTGTTACGCAATCTAGTATATTTAATCATTAGTCGTGGTTTTCTAGAATACCGAAAATGCTAGTTCTTTATACTGAATACTGAAACCTGATAATCGACTTCCTAGAATATTGGAAACATATTTTTGGTGTTCTAGAACTATTTTTTAACAGAATGAAGTACTGAAAACTGACTTTTCATATTATAGAACACCAAAAAAGATAGTTTTGGCATTCTAAAATGCAAAGTTTTTTAAAATTATAATATAGCCTAATGACATCCAACTACTAATATTTTAGAACACTGGGAAAAAAAAGTTTTGGCGGTTTAAAACATTAACAGGTTTTTTGCTATTATGAAAAAAATGTCATCTGACTGCTGACATTTTAGAATACTAATAAAAACATAATATCCAGGACTATCCTGAACAAATAGGCAGACTTGCGCTATAAGTCATGTATGGCCTTTGTTACCAAGCTCTTGTACTGGTTTTTCATTTATCATATTGTTTTTTACAGTAGTATGCAGGCACACCCCCCCCCCACACACACACACACACACTAGATTATTGCACAAGTCAGTTCATATTAAAAATTACTTATAACCTATTAATGTGAGGGGTGTGGTAGTATTAGGATGAGTTCACACACATTAAATCCAACAAACCTACTCTTCCCTCTTTTCAGTTTCTATAAATAATTTGCATGAGAATTGCTTGCAGATATGCCAAATAATATGATTAGCTTGTTATATTCAGGCAGTGTAATTCAAGTCAAGGCCTACTTTGTAGGTAGTAAGGTTAGATATTAATGCACACAAGCACAATGAAATTATTTAAAACAAACTTTTTTCTTGTTTTTATCATTAAAAACTCCACTGCTAAAATAAGAAGGAAAAATGATTTGTATTATTTAAAACAACTACTATTATATTCATTAAATTAGTTATAGATATTATTTACATTCTTAGTTCAGTTGGTATTTAATAAGCAATACACACACTTTGTTACCCGTGAATTATCTTAGCTATGCAGAGTGAAGTCTTAAACACTGAGTGGGGAACTAGAATCCACCCACACGCTGCTGGCATTTATATATAATATATAGGCTGGTGTTGGATTAAAATCTACAGGTTTGTATTAACACCCAGTGTATACTGGGCAAAATAAAAAATGAATAGAAATTTTAAAGTAAATTCAACACTAGAATTTGTTACAGGATAAGGCTATACTAATGCCCTAAGTCAATTTAGCCTATCTCAAGCTCTTCATTCTGATTGCCTATGTATATAGGACTCTGTCACTGTCGCTAGCACATGAATGTGATGAACCACTTTCTTTCAGCCAACAGGGCTACATTACAGCCTATAGCACTCTCAGCCGTGAGGCTTACAGTGGCGCTCAATAGGCGTGTAGTGGTGCTCAATGGCTTGAGCACAGTCCTTACTAATTGGTTTGATTTGGAGGGACTTGTGAAAGGCCTGTGCTGCATTTTCCCACGACGGCACAGATTTCTGCCCGAAGTGGTTCAGGGGCCAGTGTGGATTTTTTTCCCTACACAAAGACAGTAGATGATGAGGCGGCTTATGGGTTGGCTGTCTCTCATTTGAATAATTACACACATGCACGCGCACACGCACTCACTCTTTCACTCTCTCTCCCACACACACGCGCACACACACACGCACACACACACACACACACACACAGCTATGTAACTTTAGCACTATTTTAAAAGAAGGACTGAAGCACACCTGTATTTATCAAAAAGCATTATTTGGTGAACAGAATTATAGGGCTGTCCTCTATGAGGAGGACACATCCAATGCTCCTTCCACAAAAAAAGAAGAGGAAAAACATGTCAGCCTTTGAGTGAAAACCCAGCTCAGCTCACTAAGCCATTTTTTTGGCTTATTTGTATATATATATGTTTTAATGCCAGGAACATACAGTAGTTTACAGCCATAATTTAGGTCAAGTGTATGAAACTCCTATATTCTGTGACAAAATGACAAAACGGTCTAATTGTGGAACTTAGGATTGCAACACATTTGTGCAGGGCAGCTGTTTCATGTGGCCACAAGGGAACTGATATTACATGAAGCTTTGACTGTGGTCCGTTGTCACTATGCTGTATTGAATTGGCTTTGTTACTGGTTTAGTCACAGTTAGCTACTTAACCACAACATTAGCATCACATCACCAGGAGGCTCATTGTAAAAAAAAAGCCAACATCTGTTTGTAACCACAAAGACAAGCAGTACAGCTAAGTAGGCTTATTAGATATGTCATAATGTGTAACTACCAGTATTCATTACTCATTTCATATATTCAAAAGATCCTGTTTGAGTTATCAGTATGATAGAAAAAAGTCAATGATTTATAACTAGCCTGCCAAATTGCCATGCCAACACTAAAGAGAATGAAAACAAGATAGATAGATAGAAAGATAGAAAGATAGATAGATATGAATATTAAATGTCAATTTTTTAAATCAAACATTTATTAAGGCTAACAGCAAATAATTTTACAAACAATCTCATTAAGAGAATGTTTGCCAATATTTATCACCTCAAAAGTATTTTTAAAAAGTACTTAAATTATTGATAAACTCTACAGAAATTTCAGACTATGTGTATATTACCTGTAATAATTTGCAGAGTCCATATTGGTGATTTCAATGTTTATGTGATTAATTGTGTGGTTTTTATTCAAATCTCTAGCTCCTTCCTGACCGCAGAGTTTGCTTAAGAGACCGGACCACCATGCACTGCTACAACACTACGTGGTAAGAACATCCAATATCTCCCATGAATTCAGAATGGGTTTGTTATGTGGTTTTTCAAGTGTGAACTCGTATGAAACACATGCAACTGAAACAGATCAATATTGACAAAATATGCTTGATATTTTATTCACCCATCCTGGCACTGAAAAATAGAGGAATAGAAATTTTGAACAAAGTTCAAGCAGCTGACAATTCCAAAGATGCAAATTGTTTTTGCAGCTATATTTTTATTTATGGTACAGAAAGAATCACGTATTGCAGCTTTGAAATTTAACAAACTGTTCCAGTAACAGAACATTGAGGATGTATGAAGAGGAAAGCAGAAACATCAGCACTTGTACCGGGCTTTTTACCCTTTGGCATATTTTATCTTTATCTCTCATCATTTTATGTAATTTTATATTGTGTGTGTGTGTGTGTGTGTGTGTGTGTGTGTGTGTGTGTGTGTGTGTGTGTGTGTGTGTGTGTATTGCCACTCTCGTGTCCACACACTCATCACCTAGCCCTGGATGTTCACGGATCCTCTGACATATCCTATCAACATAAACGGTTGCTCTGATTTCCAGCTTTCTGCAGAAATGAAAATTCATTTTCCCGTTTTAGTTTGGTTTCCTTGAGTTGACTGTTTTTTACAGTATAAAACAGCTAACTTTTTTAAATGTTTCATGCCAGTGCTGACTAATATTTTGTTTAGTTATTTATTTTTTTGTGTATAAAACATAGATGGTTAGATAGCATCATATATCAAATACAGCGCTTGAAATATCTGTCAATTATGATTAACTGAATCTGTGAAAACATTGCTAATGCACAGAAGTCAATGATGCCATGGTAAAGCCACAAAATATATTTTTATGAATCCTAGATAAGATCAAAGAGAGTGAGACTGAATTTGAATGTCTTTTGGTATGCTTCAGAATACGCAGTTAGAATGACTCCAGGACATTAGGCTGGGGGCTTCAGTGCAATAAATGAGCAGAGAGAGGAAATTATATGTCTGTCTCCGTCTCAATAATGATAAAAATGTATGGCTAGCTATCATATTACATATTACTGTTATGTAAAATTAATGCAAGCAAAGAAATTTTGTCATCATTCATTAACAATGATCTTTTCCAGCTAAACTGGTTACCCAGCTAAATTGAATAAGGGTTATGCGATGAAATTATGGGTGGACAGCAATTGATGGTGAAGCTGATTTAGTACACCTATCCTGCAACCACTACATCAACCATACAACTATAAGCTACAAGAATCCAAAGAGCCAAGGGTTACACTGTCTGCAATACTGCATTCAGTGTTCCACTTAACAAACCATCATAAAAAGCAAAAGCAGAAATGGTAAAGCCAGAAACTGTCAAGATATTTACTGTGGATTTTCCTTTGCAGAGACTATGAAGGAAATACAGTTTTTTGTTCCTTGTTTTTTCCTATCTAAAGAGAGATTATATGGTAGTTGCCATGACATCTGCTTTGGCAGTGATTAAAAGGGGCTTTTTCTTTAATTGTGCTTTACTCTTGTCCCCCCCATAGTGACTGCCAAGCCATTCACACTGTCTTGATGGAGCATAATAGCAAAAAAAGGCCATCTAAATGAAAGAGCAAAAAATAATGGTCAACTTTCATCCTCTTTCTACCAGCCTCCTCCCTCCATCAACGGAAGCATTCGGTGCCATGTGTGCCCCCCGGAGCAGAGGGCGGGAGAAGAGAAAAATGATGTGCAAGAGGCCACAGTTCATGTGCCAGTGGAGACAAAGAGGCTGCCAGTTGCCACGATCCCCACAGATGCTGAAGATTGGAGCTCTGAATGAGGGGCTGTGCTTTGAGGAAGCCATCTTGATGGAAAGGCTGGCTGCCTGCTTCCTAAAATGGCTGTGTTGGCATGAGGTATGTTTGCATCGTTGTCTCTGTTTGACCAAGCTTTTGCCATTAGTTTTAATTTACAGCAAAGCTGTGAGCTCACTTAAATCTTAGCACTGGCCATAATGATCATCTCATCAATTACCTCAGTTATTCAAAATGCAGAAAACTTACAAATTCTGCTTCTTGACAGTATGTTAACAAAATATATACCCATTGATTATTATCAACAGTTATTTCTCAACCTAGCTTTAATGATGTTGTAGTGAAATTATTCTATTAAATGAGTAACAGTGAAAGGTTTTTAGTCAAGATCAACAGAATGTCATACAAAAGTTACATAAATAATAAAAACTGGCTATACAGTAAGAAGGTGATCACAGTTTAAAATAATCTTACTTCATTCGTCATTTCTTATGACACTAAATCACCCATTTCTTCTATTAAAATATGTATAATCAGCCTGCACAATGCAAGCGTGAAGGGTGAATGAAAAATATGGGGAAAATAAAATTATATAATAGAAACACTGTCATCATCACTTCAGATGTCACTTTACAGGTATATGCAGATCATTATTTGTCAAATTTGGCTGAACCTTCTGTGAAAAGACTATAACATAACTACTTCACTTTTGACCAAAAGTATCAATATATACTCTCATCCTTTTGACCAGTGAACCAGACCTGACCCATTTTTAAGTGCTCTCAGGCTCTTTATCAAGGACTTTTCAAAAAATGAATTCTTACTCTTAGAAACCTGCAATATAGAGAAGTTGCACTGATTCTCCTATCTACATCAACTACCATTAATCTTATAATCAGGTGTCAAGGCCACTCCTAGAACTTTCAAATGCGATCATGATGTAAATAGACATAGGCAACTCAAATAAAAACACCTAATTTGCATTGTAGTAATGTAGTGTATATTAAATATAGTGTGGTGTTTCTGAAATCAAACATTTATCAATTTAAAGGCAAAATATTTGGTTCAATTGGGCTCTTCTGCTGTACACATCATACTGTACATGTAAATGGTTGGCTTTTAACAGACTAGACCAGTGTTTCACAAACTTTTGCCATCCAGGCAGTTTGTGAGATTAAATTTCACAGACCACCCCAGTATAGATGCATTTTACGAACACATTTCAGCTATTCAAATATCGGGGACATCTTAGGGACATCTGGCTATTTATTGGAGCTACAGATATTTTATTCTGTTTGTTCAATTTTATTTCAACTTTAACCCAACATAATGCATTATATTCAAGTTAGAATTATTTATAGGCCTAGAGTTAATCAGGTTCAGGTTCCTTACATGACCAGAAAAATAGGCTAATAACTTTGAGAACTAAATGTAACACCTTGGATAATGACAGATTGCAATTTGCAAAAAAAAAAAAAAAAAAAGTGTAACAAAATTACAATTCAGACCCCTTGGGGTCCTCAGACCCAACTTTCAGAACCACTGCACTGTTATATTGTTCACAGGTATAAGGGTACATATGTATTTTATAGATAGTAATTACAAAATGACAGTATTTAGCTAATGTTAGATGAAAACACAACAATGCTGGAAGCCATGCAGATGTGGATGTAGTGATTGTTGACATCGATGCAATCACCTTATTACCTTTATATCATAGACGTATCACAACATGCACGTTTTTATGTATCATGTGCCAGTATGCTGTTACTGCAAGAATAGTATATCTAGAAGGTTGTTGGCATTGGAAGGTGATGAATAAGAAACTTGAGTCCTTGTGGGTAGGACTACAAACATACCATAATTGTGAGACAAGACTTAAACATCAACAAGAAAGCGATACAGAATTGTTAGGAACAACATTGGTAGCATTTTAATGTATAAAAGATTTCAAAAGAACGAAATGAAAACGGATTGTCAACGGCATTTCTTAAGTCCTGGTGCAGGACACATCTTACCTGCAGGAAGAATGTTAAAGACAGTCTGGCTTTAACAAAGGCTGATTCTTTGTCCTAATTGCATTTATGTAAAAACGCCATACATCACAATGATGATGTTAGACTCTTCGTGTGGAAGGCAAATAACTGGAGTTCAAAATGAAGCCATGAGAAACGCTTTTCCTGGTTTTTTTTTTTTTTTTGTGCTTCGAAGATGAAAAACAAAAAACAAAAAAACGGAAGCAACAACGCAGACGCAGTGTGTTAATGAAAAAGAGGACACGCGCTGGTATTAGCATAATTGCATAGGCGCGCGCGCTTACAATTAAAGGCGCAGTGACGCTTTAATGCAGCCTCAGTTTCTGAAACAGTGTCAAGCAGTTTCATGTTACATTGAGGTCTGTGTGTGTGTGTGTGTGTGTGTCGAGGTCACACGAGACAGAATCAGCTCGTGAATTCAGATGATAAATCCTTGTGTAAAACCACATCCACAGGAGTCATCCCTGGCATTTTCAAGCATGCATTATGATGATCAATATAAATAATTTGTTTAATTTTCAATTTTTTCAAATAAAAAATTCCAATGCTTTCAGTAGCATAAAAATCCGTCAAACCCAGATTCATAGCTCTCACAGAGCAATGATAGCACAAACAAGATCTACTTGCAGGAGGGCACAGATTCAGTAAGCCTAAATGTCATGCACATTAATGCATAGTGTGGGAGATGCTTTCGCATCCGTAATGGACATAAATGCACAGGAAACTATTTGAATGCCTAATCAAATGCCTATTGACAAATATGTGAGATGCTGGTTATGGTTATGCAATGGACAAATTCAGTAATATTTAAAAGTGAATTGTGGTGTGTTTTAATATACAGTCATAGAACATAGAATTTGGCACGTGACTGTAGACTGACTACATTCATGGTCAAAAATGTATGTGGCTGAAATGAGAGCGCTTTGCCTTTAATGGCTGTTTTCTAATTAGGCGTGTATTACTGGAGGAAGGGGAGGAGAGGGGAGGCTCTCCTTCCTGCTTTGCATCTCTCAGACCTTTATGTCCAAGATCTTCACTGCCTATGTGCATACGATATACACAGAATTCACAGAACAATAACCCATAAAGATATGACTTTAAACACTAGTATGTATGTGCACAAAAATGACTTAGAGTTTAATTCATTTTGTCACTAAATGCCATTTTATGTATTAGATGAAATGCAGTGTGTAGACATGTAAGCGTTCGCGCGCGTGCGCGTGTGTGTACGTATAATGTGACTGCTGCAGAGCATTGGCGTTAAGTGTTAATTATGCTACTTGGCACGGTTCCAATCCTATACCAGATTTTTCCAGTTTTCAACATGCAAATTGAAATGAGCTTTGTTATTGAGGTTCAGCACTAACAGCCGCTGTGTTGTTTTTTTTAGCAGTGTAGGATAAATGTATACCTTGTTGGTTAATGATGCAGTTTGAGAAATAATACCTGTTTACGACAAAGAATCAGGATAATGACTGTATTGTTGTTCAACACAAACTGCATGCTTGCGTTTTTCCTGTGAATTTTTATTGTATGCGGTGGAGGTTTAATCTACATTTGGATGTAGCTTGTGCTGTGTAAATAAAAGGTGGATAAAACCGTGACAGTTTTAGGGATACAGAAGCTGAGTGCTGAACATGTAACCACACCAAGCTGTGTTTTAAAACTGGATTGCATTATACTGTCGTCCACTGCTTCTCAGCATATAATAATTTTCATGAGTAGTGTAGTATGCTGGTTGCCTTTGTCTTTAATAGACAGAGCTTGAAAATGACTGATTAGGGATCTAGCGGTGTTAATTAGGGCAAGGGTATGTAGGAATATCTGGTATAGGTGTAGGCATAGTATTAAATAGCTGTATTAATCATTTCTCTGGAGGTTTTCACAAGGATAGTAAGACAGATGCCTTGTGATCTGTCATAAAGCAAGAACAAACAAAAATTGTTTTATGGTTTTCTAAAAATTATCCGATAAATGATTTGCTAACAAATTGGTCCCGAAACTACATATTATGACAAAAAAAAAACCTGTTTGAGTGTTATATTCTAGTTCATCGCACTCATGAATTGTTGGCTTGGAAACATTCGGACACATAGGGGTGAAATCTGCAGCTGTAGGGTACATGTTGGTAAACAGTTACTGCATTATTATTCTGATCCTTGTCTGCCCTCTACAATAGCAGCATTGTGAGTGTAGCTCTTGACGTGATTCTGTGGTGCCCCTTTTTCCCACCATTGTCAGGGTGGATAGGGAGTGAGAGACACAGGAGGCATTAGACTGGGAAAGATGCTCAATTCCAGACGAGGCCAAATGCCTAAATTAGCACCCAAACCCTGACAGACACTCTGCTGAAGAGGAAAGAAAACAACAAGGAGAGCCTTTATTTTACAGTTAATGTGGAGAAATGGGTGTGAGTGTATAGGTGCCTATCCTGGTTCATGTGTCTGAACATGTAATAGCAGCCATCTTCAAGTCATGTTTGCATATTCAGTGCAGGATATTCAGGCATTTTATTAATGTACCTGCTATTTATTCAGATGCACACAAAACACAATATTAATATTAATATGAGTGTATTAGAAATTTTATCCTTTCAGCAGATTTTGCCTTAGAAATAAAACAATAGATCTAAACATGAGGTTTCTGAAAAAAAAAATGACATGGTTATGACAGCCTGTCTCTCTTTTCCCTTCTGCCAGGGCAGAGCAGTTGGGAGAGCAATTAATTAAAGCACCATTATAATATATTACCCAGAAGAATTGAGCCATCGTTATAGAACACGACAGAAAAAGAGAGCAAAAGTTTACACCAGGGACTGGGACTGCATTTCATGGGAAATCCATGAAGTATTGAAAACAAAACAGGGAATAATTTAATCCCAGAGTAGTGAATAAGAGACTAAATAAATCTTGATGTGTTAAACTCACCTGGACCCTTGACCACATTAGTTAAGGACGCTATTAAGAGCAGATAACTACATGATAGGGCTGGTGTTTGTATGGTGAGAACCTTTGGGCCTACCATGTGAAGTGAGGAATGGAGGGTGATATTTGCTATATGGGGAGGGGCAGGAGAGCCTTACTGTCTAGCTCTGCCCGTGGCCCCATGTGGCAGATGCTGCAGCTGGCATGCTAATAGCAAAGGCCTATGGGAGTCGACTATCTGGGAAAATTTGTCTGGCATACTAGCAGTATTTCCAGCAGACTCCTGTCGAAATCCCTCTGCCCCAAGCCCCCTGCCCCCAGCCCCCACTCCCCAACTTCATATCATGTCATCTTTCATTTTGAGTGTCGTCAACATTTTTGTTTGTTTTTACTATTACCATCACTTTTAATTTAACAGAGAAATCTGTTTTCAGTACTATGATACAGGGCACATGGTGAAAATTACACACTTATAGTAATGTATTACATAATACACCTAATATATGTCTGTCTCATCACTAAAGGTCTCAAGACTCCTCCATTTCTTTTCTTTTCATCTAGGTTTGTGATCCTTGTATTTAAATGTTATCATGTGTGCTCTAAATACATACCATAGAAGACATAAGGGTACTTGGACCTATCATAGTATTCAGGCAACATGGTAAGAATTTCATCACACCACCTCTGGGATTTCTCTGTGAGAATGTTTTATGGTGAAATCACTTTTTCATCCATTGTACCCACCTCAGTTGCCGAGCATGTTTAATCCCAGCATTAAAGTGATTATCCTGAGAATCCTTGTTCTCAGCTTTGTATCAGCTACAGGGGCGCTTTCAAATGGCCTGTTTCTCTTTCTTTGCCTCGTCACTGGCCAACTGGCCGTGAAACATTTGACATAGGAATGCTGGCCTTGCAAAAAATGACATCTTAATGTGCGAAAAATTTTATTAAACCTATTCTTAGACTTTTGCACAGCTTCCTACCCTAAACTAGTCATTTTCTATAGGCAGATGTTTTGCCCACATGATTGGAAAAATTTTCTTTTCCAGAAAAAAGCAAAATGCCTGCAAATAGTTTTAAATGTTAGAAATAAGTTTAATAATCTTATAGTTGGCTTACAGTAATCTTGTAATACTGAATCAAGATTAATTTCACTATATTTAAGCTAATATATCATTTTTTGCACAAAGAAGCTTCTTGCCCTGGTCATCCTAAATCATCACTTGTATTTTTAAATAATTTTTTTCCATATAGTTGTGTTAGAATTGGGAAATCAGAAATTTAGGGTGGTCTACAAAAATACAGAAACACTGTTTAGCAAACTTAGTTCGGCTTGTTTCATCTACATGTTATTTGATGCTAGTTGTGGAAATATCTATATTGTAACATATCATACTTATTATTATATTTATAAAAAGTTCACAGACGTGGCCAGGCTTCAATCCTACTTTAAATACCAATGTGACCACTTTGCAAGAAAATATATACTGAAATAAAATCTCCTAAGTGCCTTTTTCTTTGCTAACCAGTGTTTTCTGAGTTCTTTGCACCCATTATGATAAATGTATTTTCTGTACAGGCCCATAATAATAGATATTTAAGCAGTCTGCTACAAACTGATTGAGAGTTCTACTATGCTACACAATGATAGATTTAAAGAAATGAGAGTCAATCTCTCAGCTAAAATCCTAAAAGAAGGGAATACATTGGTCAAAATGAGACTATTTGAGTACCAGAATGAATTTTGCATATGTTCAAGAATTACCAACATTGCAACAATATAAAAAGAAAAATATTTGGTCTTGATTTGTCTATGTCACCCTACATAGGGTGACATAGTGATTAAGCCTGACATCGCTTCAAATTAAATGCAAACAAATACAGTTAATTCTATATTGTTTATTTGATTTTCTATACCAGTGTCAAGTTCAAGTCCACTTGCAAGGGTGTCTAGCCAAGGCCAGACAGACTGGATACTTCTTCATCCAGTGCTGTCAACTTTGTCTCCCTATTCACCCTCAAATAAGGGGTGGGGGCTCTCAGTGCAGGGCAGTTGCCAAGGGATAGGGGGCAGACGGGCCCAGAAATGTGTTGCTGAAAAGACCGGCCTGTCAAAGTGTCTGAGGGAAGTCAGGCTAGTTTCCCCCCACACCCACATACACACTCCACACGCCATCCCTAGCAGCTGGGCACAACTACAGTGTGAGTGTGGGTGCATTTCCAGGGCCTGGGAAAGTCGGCTTTGCAATGAGCACTTTATATTCATCAGGCCCTCCCTCCTCCCCCTCTCTCTCAGTGACTTTGGTAAACAGCCCCCCCCCGCCCCTTTAAGTGTCTAGTCTATCTCCATCGTCCCATTTCCGCAACGTCTAGTCACCTCATGGTTTGAAAAAGCTAAAAAGCATAGTAGACTCCAAATATTAGACGTTATTTCATTTAGTACTGCATTCAATTGTTGCAGATTTATCCAAAAATAAATCTTGTTGTATGTATAATAAATCTTGTCGTATGTACAATGTTCATATGGATGAAGCCTGTTAGGTAGTCTATGAGGCAGGCTAATATTTTCCTACAGGTCACACACTGATACACTGATAAAGATATAGGAACTAATTGCTGCATTATGTAAAAGAATAAGAGAAGAACTTTTCAAGAGAGTGTAAAGCAGCAGATTTTCAGTGATATTTGTCCAGTGTATAATTCTGTAGTGCACTGTGATATGGGCTTATGGGCAATTATGATAAATGTTTTTATGAATATAAATATAAAAATAGTGCTGAGCTCTGTGTGTGTGTGTGTGTGTGTGTGTGTGTGTGTGTGTGGGTGCACATGTAAATACAGTAAGTAAAAAAAAAAAAGAAAAAAAAGATTGAACATTAAAAAAAGAACGACCTAATGTGTGTGTGTGTGTGTGTGTGTGTGTGTGTGTGTGTGTGTGTGTGTGTGTGTGCGTGCATGTGAGGTTGTGTTTTCTTGAGGTCTCATTGAAGTCGGAGGACGAGTATCGAGAATAAAAGGCCAATGATTTGCATAAGCTGCATGCTGTCTGAGGCCATGGGGGTGGAAACTGGGGAGGGAAAAAAAACGATATAAGGGAACATAAAAAAGGAAAGAAAGAAACCCCACATTGTGCAGGCAGAGAAAGAGAGAGGGTGCTTGAATGAGGGAGAGGGTGAAAATTAACAGAGAAAGAGGTCTCACCAAGTCTCCTGGAGGGATTAAATTGTTCAGAAGCCTCTCTACATATAATTTGGTCAAATTGGTAATGGCACCACTACATACTCCTTGTACATGATGAGGAACAGCAGTGATTTTTATGACTTTATGAACAAAACAAGAAAAACAGGATAAAGGGTGCTGTAAGGAAATTGGGGAAATGACACTGCCAGTTCATCATATAAAGAGCTTGAATTAGACTGAACGTGTATTGACCCGTATTAAGAAAGATTATAACCATAAACACGTAACATTTGAAGTTGCGGAAAAACACTACAAAACACAAAATACACAAAGAAATTTATTACACAAATTCCTTGTGTAGTTATGTTTACAAAACTCCTCATACATACACTTTTCCTAAAATTTCATGCACCCATAAATTTTATACTTACAAGAACAAAGTTTATATTGTGACTGAATCTTTAAGGATGTTTCTTGATTTATTACACATAGAAGCTTGATGAGTAATTCTACAACAGTCTGTCTGTTTTCATTGTGTAGACTATGATGATAAGCCAATGTAATTGTTTTTTTTTTCCTAGGGACTCTTTTTAAGGACATCATGGTGGTGATCGGAGAGTAGATCCCATTCCCAAGTCCGTGGATCATTGTCATAACGATCAGCAGCTCTGCTCCAGGATATCTAATGAATGCTTCTGGCTATCGTGCTGTGGACAATCAAAACTTTAGCAAAGGATGCGATATTAGAAAACTGATATAAACCTTTTATGAATAAATATGATGGCTCAAAATGCTGACAAATGAAAATGTGCCTTACTGTGTGAAATGTTTACAATAAAAAATGTAGTTTACTCTCAATGACATTTGATAGACAATGTATAGGTTATGAATATACTGTAAGAGTCACTTCTGTTGCTTTTGTTTTAATTGTGCCTTCAGCGCTTCTGTGTCTTTGACAGTAAATGACATGTATTTACATGATAAAAATTATATACTGTACATTAAAACCTGTCTTTCAGTTTCCCAAGAAATTTCAGTCGAAAAGGCTCTTACTTTTTCATAGCATTGAAATTTGCAATGCAATTTAGCCTTTTATGTGCTAACTTCAGCAGAAGTTACAAAATTTCAGTTGCACTACGGTTTAACATTATGTTTTCTTAAATGTTGTTGTCAGATAAATAAAAATTAATAAATATGTGCAATATACGCTTGGTTTTTAATGCATGAATTCTTATTTTCAGAGCTAAAACCTTATATTTTAATAGTTTTCATAGTTGAATAACGGCAGCCTGGCTCATACACAGCACACAAAAACTTAGTCTTCTAGAAAACAGTAGTCTTCTGTAAAACACCTGCATGATTAAATCCAGATTAAATAAGCAATTAATTAATTATGGATTGTATCATGGCAGTGATGAGCTCTAAATGTGAATTAGGAATTTGGATAAACTGCCAAGTACATTCCAAAAATACACATACATCAAATTGAAACCGAAACATTTAATGCTCTGTTTTATTGTGCTTAAAACATTTACTGTAATTTCAATTTAAAAAATCATGAAAACAGGCATTAACTGTAAGCTGACACATTATCACAGGTAGTTAAAGTTAACTTCTGAGCATATTATAAATACATTTTACAGACTTTTAAGGAAAGTATGATAACTGGACTTGAAACAACTCTTATTGTCTGGATATCTCTTTCAGTAAAGAAAATTACTGGAAGGGAATTTCCTTCCAGTAAAAACAACAATGAAAAACACCTGAAAAACAATGAAATGAGAATTTAAAAATCTTCCAGTGGCTATTTGGAGCAGAAAACTAAACTAAACCAAGTTAAAACTAAAACGCTAAATCTAAAGCAAATTGTTATAGAGCAAGGATCAAACCAAACGAAATGTTGCATTATTTACAGAAATATCACTTATACATAATAATATTTCACCTACATCTGCAAATTATAAACTGATAAATTATTTCCAGGACTGCAGTAAGGGGGAAAAGTCTGTTTTGACCTTGAACATCTGAGATGTAATTTTGTTTGAATTGTGGTTTATTCATGTCAGAATGAAACGTACATTTTATAAACTACATTTAAAAAAGAAATATAATCTTTTCTATAAAAAAAACAGGCAATCAAAGTATGTGTTTTTTTAATTTACATTAACGTATAACTACTTATTGGTTTAGCTCTATTGTCTGGATAATTTGACCATAATATTACATCTGCTCAGTTGTATAATTGCAAACATAAATGTTAATAGAAAAAAATTGTGTAACGTTTAATGTAAATTTTTATATTTTATTAAATCGGAGTTCTCTTTGATCGTTGCGAGTGATGACCGCTGTTGGGGTTAGTGGGCACCAGACCACGCCCAGTGACAACAAAGACGTGGTCAATATTGCTCAAATGAATAAGAGACTAATATTGATTCAAATTAGTTCTCCTAATGAATGGTATTTTTTTTTTATATAATAAGCAATATTTACTTGATTCAAACCTGTATAAGAGTCAACGTGCCTAAAGATCCGATTTTGTAGATCTCAATTTAGGTTTGTAAAATCTTCCAATTTTAAGCTCTCACGTTAACTGAATCTCCAGATGATTCGATTGAATAAAGAGACTACATCCAGTAGGCCTAAATACAGAGCGAATCCTACTTGCTGAGTAACACATTACACAAAAACCCATGTTTTTTGTGGTTTATTGCTGTACAGGAAACAATCTATTAACTGGTCTAGGTAATGTTTCATCTCGTTTTTCATCATGGTATCTAGTTTTCCGTTATGAGGGAAGCGCTCTATGCTCACGTGCAATACTCGAACGCGCATACTTATAATTGTCCTGTTACACAGTTGAAACACGCATCGCTTTTGTGAGCAAAAATAACATGATATGGATTCATTTGAATTGAAATAAGATGCTGTCAGAGGAAACTGGCGGTGTGTGACTGGTTTTGATCGCCCGTCTCTGGAGGGTCGGCGAGGGTCAGGGGTGATGATTAGAGTTCAAGTGGGTTGTCCGGCTATTCCCTAATGGCTAATATGAGGAGCTGTGTTAACAGGAAATGACACGGGTTTCATGTTAAAATCGACACGTGCAATAATCGTGTCTGTTTGCGAGTTTAAGACACAATCTTAGCTATATCATGTAATGTAGAGATATCCATTATTGACACAAGAGCTGTCCGTAAAGCTTTGTTTAATTTAATCCACTCATATTTTTGCTTAGTAATTTTATGTTTATTTCGAAATAAAGTCGAAAGTTTTTGTAGTAGAGCATAACTAAAGATTCGAAATGAAATCCATACAGTCTGTGAATGTGAGTGTGTGAATGCTATGGGTCTGAGCAGCTGATTATATATGAGCGCTGCTCTGCGTGTGGCACTCGACCATCATTTGTATTCATTTTTGGATTCTGGTCAGATTTTCTGCTTGTCATAAGAGAGATAAATAGGCATAGCTTCTATTGTACTAAAAAGCATACAGGGTCCATTTATTAAAAATAGCACACAGAAGTTAATCGTCTAGGAAGAACCAAACATTGGTCTATTATGCTTTGTGTTTATGATGAGGTTCTGATTGTCAAAGATGAACAAAATGAACAACCAAATGATCAGGAGACTAAAGTGGAATCTTGCACCTCATATCTAATTCACCAGGAGACGTCGCCAATTTCTGGGGGGAAAAGCATTTAGAGGTTTCTGAAATCTACTGAAATATTAATCGGGTGGCTATAGTGAAGGTTAAATGTATATCAATTCAAAAAAGAAGGCCTACACCAAAGGCTTTGTTGAGGAAGCTTTATTTGTGACTACAGTGACTACAACCTGTCAGAAAATTAAGAAATAAAAGAATTGGACTGTTGGTGATAAATAGCCGTTAAATCTCAGAGAGAATGTGATTCAGGGTGCAAATTAGCCACAGAGCTGCTCGTCTAGTCTTGGAGAACCAAGGCATCATTGTGCCATCATTTATATCTTCCAAATCAGTAAGCATTAGAGGTTGTGCTATATGTTAGCATAAGAATAGAAACGGGTCCTGTGAACTTCCGCGACCTCCTGACACTCTTTTTCCCTACCATGAATAGCACCACTTTGAGACTCCACAGCCTCTTTCCAACAAGCTTGAACCATGCCTAAATTCTTAATTATGGTAATTTAATATATCTTAAGCCCCCGACCGCTTTTATTCTCGTTCATCCACAGTTTGTTTTAGGCATTCACCCCACCATAGAACATCATTAAAGCCTCTTATTTGCTATAACACTGGCTAAATAAACCGTGTTTCCACATTGCTATAAAATAAAACATTTTATAATACGATATAATAGGCCGTAAGTATAATACATTAGATTCAGATTTTTTTTACAAACAACGCAAAACATTTTTGACAAAGTCAAAGCGATTATTATTATAATTTTTTTTCAGTATGATGACTGTTTCATGATTTATATACATAAAAATTCAGGAGTTGGTGTTCCCAAGTATTGCACCGAGTAAGTACACTGACATGAGGCGTTTGATTTCGAGGTTTAAAAAAAAAGAAAAGAAAAAAAAGAAAAGAAAATATCTTCTTGTTTGTGCGGTATTGTCATACAGATGAAAAAAAAGGGGGGAAACAGAGCAAAGCGTTTATTTATTCATTATTTAGGCACTCCAAAATTAGCAAAATATGAGTCCAAATATATAAGTCCACACTTGCACATTAGAGGACAGATGCGGCCACAACGAGCAAAGTTAATGAACCTAATGTAAAAACAAGAATATTCCAGTTCGATCCTGACGCCTAAGACGTAAACTAATCATTTCATTGTTATAAAGCACTTAACAGTACTGCAAAAACGTTTGATGGGTGTGTACATTTCTTTTACTCATATGTTATTACATTTAAACATTACAATAGAAATATATTAAAATAAAAATATTTGTAGCGCATCATGGAAAACCAGACCTGCACAAGCACATTATGCATTTGCACACTGCACAATACAATCACAAGCGGCCCCTCCTCTGCTGTCTGTAGCACTCGTGCAAACCAGACTGGAGGGAAAAAGGCGACATCTCTGGGTAGAAACACGAAGCAAATTCACATAGAGCTTTAGTAACACCCGAAGTTGCGTGGCAGAAATCAGAATGATTAATAATAAACATTACCAGGCTTTACAAAAGAGAAAACGCCGCCATCTTTAAACGGGGCTCTGCCCTGCTCATTAGTGTAGTCCTGTTTCGAAAAAGCATATTTGCGGAATTAAATAATATTTGGTAGGCTACCATATAAGGAAAAGTCCAAATATAACCTCAATTTTTGTAGAAATCTTCCTACCCCGAGGCTGATGTACGCCTCCATCTAGGGCGCATTCGTTGGTGGGTAGACTGAAACTGAGCACATCAAAGCATAAACCAACATTAATTATGGCGGCGAGATAATTTATGCATAAGCTAATTGAGGGTGATGTAACATTGCGCGCGCTGTATCGCGAGAGAACGCCGCGGTTCCATTTCAGTTCAACTGCCCTTAAAGAAACACATACATGCAATCAAACGCAAATTAGCACTCATTTATGCACTAGGTTTGCGATATTCTGACCACCATTTCGTGAATCTCAATTAACCTTGAATTTAAAATATGCCTGCCTCTTCTAATCGCCGTTTAGTGGAACCCTTAGGCCTGCTTGTGAGCAAATAGCCTTTGTTGTTTATAATAAAGGTTTCTATTACATTTAAAAGAAATTATTAACTTTATAACATTTCATACTGTACAAATAAGCCTAAACATTTAACTCCGAGTTCATGTGGCATTATAATTTCATCTTAACCCATAGCCATTTTTTTCTCTTTAGTGAACGTAATTAACCCATCAGCCCTGCTGCAGTTAATGCAACACATGACAAAATCCAAGGTAGAAGAAGCAGAAGCTTCACAAGAAGCAGCACAATTAAATGTTTTTTTTTTTCCCTTCGCAAAACCCAGCATGTTAGGCCTACTAACAATGGAACACACCGAGCAAAATTATTTCACCTGCTCTGTATTTTTTTGACCAACATGATAGAGTCTTAAATGTTAAATAGAAAACTGTTTAAATAAAGGAATCATTTTGATTCTTTCAGCTAACCACTTGCTATCCACTGACCAGGTGATTTTTCGTTTTCAGTTGAAACCAAAACTATTTTAGTCAAACTTAAAAATAAAGGAAAAGTTCTTGTTCCTATCTGTGCAATAAATCTATACCTATATGTGCAAAAATAAGCCTTTTCCAAATTATCATCAGAAAATGGTTAGACGTTGACGGCAAACAAATCGAATGTAATACAGCATGGAAAATATTAAATTGACCTGTATGTGATTTTAGGAGGACGTTTTCAGATTATAACCTATGAAGGTTAGTATAGCAGTTATTAGAAAAACGTAACAACAAGATTATATAAGCACGACCGACAGTATCCCTTGTGGATTCTAACAAACGAGATTTCTCATGAAACATTCAAGCGTTTATGAAGTTTTTTTTTTTTATGCACTGAATTCATTTCTCCACATTGTGAGCATGCTAACGTAAACCTCATATTTGTTTCTGGAAAGAAGTAGGATATTTAGTAAGAAAGTCACCTATATACTGAGCGCGATTAATCGAGATTAAAATAAAGACTTGCTTAGTATTAGTTTTTCAGTTATGTATTCACAGAAGTAGCCAACTGGCAGCATAAATGAAAATTATGAATGGTTATGGTACTTCAGTTCCTCTCTTTTTATTGAATAAGGATGATCATTTAAAAGTTTATTTGAAAACAAAGTTTTGGTTTTACATACATACAGACAAACAAACATGTATCCGTACACAAATAACCTACATACATTTAAGGACATATTGCTGACATGCTGATGTAATCGATGTATTATCTGAGTTATTATTTATTATATGAGCTATACTTTCAATAAATTTCAAATACACACACACACACACACACACACACACACACACACACACACACACACACACACACACATATATATATATACTCTCGAAAAAGCAAAACCTAAGAAGAGTCATCTTCAAATAGTTTTGAAATGTGAACTGGGTTTATAGAACCAAGTTAAAGAGCACATTCACATTGTCCTTAATGCATACGCTCTCTAGGCTAGGTCAGTGTTTGAAAAGTCTGTCGTTCTCTCATTTGCACGCACACACATGCACACTCGCGCGCGCACACACCTCAAAAAACGCAAAACATTTAATACATTTTATTTTATTTTATTTTTATTTTATTAAAATAGATAAAACCGATATTAACCTGTCTAGCAAATTGAATAAACGTATATAATATATTTAATGACTCTGAAAATAATTCAAGTTTAATGAAAGCACAAGTCACCAGAAGCAGCAACAGCAGTAGCAGCAGTAATAATAATAATAATAATAATAATAATAATAATAATAATAATAACAACAATACAGCACTTTTTTGTTGTCACTTTTCCGTTTCTTAATGCCATTGAAAGAGGATATTTTAATATTTAAAAATATTTAATATTACAAATATTTTTTATCAGGAGAGAGAACAGTCAAGAAAGAGTATTATTAATGAATGAAAATTGTAAAAATAAATAAATAAATAAATAAATAAATAAATAAAAATTGGCAAATTGTAAAATGAAATAAAACACCATATTCAAATATGTCTGGTCACATAAAACCACACCATCATTGATTACTTTCCCACCAAACATGCCTTGTCAACTGATCCTGGAGTAATCTCTGTCCTGAAAAACATAGTACTGTATGTTCCTAAGTCTAACACACCTGCATAATTATCAACAATAATTTTCCTTAAAATGTGTAGAATGATGGGAAATCCAGGACCAATTTTGGGAGTGTTGTAGTGAAGTATATAAGGCACACTCAGTAATGTTAAAGCACAGTGGAAACTATTGTTTAAGACTCCAGGGTTGTGTGATTGCAAGAACACCTTCTAAACTTTTTAATCAATTGTAATAGACGTTCAGAATTGTTTAATCCATTACTAAACTGGACCATGTTTGCAAATCTTGCTCTTGGCCCTTTAGTGTTTCATCTTGGACATGGTGCAAGGGATAGTGTTTTGGTTCTGTAGCATAATGAGAGAATGTTAAAAGAAGAGGAAGTCACACAGTGGATTCATTGTCCTGTAGTCTGTCACATTCACAGGGAGGTTCAACATCACTGTTCAGGGTTTGGTGGCTTGCTCAGAATGTTAAAATAGCCTGCCGTCAGGTTTCTTTCACCACACAGAGGACGTGGTGATTTGTGAACTGAGCTTTTTCTTGCCTGTCTAATGCTTCTTCCTGTGCTGTATTGAAAAAAGGGGATGAAAATAGAGAAACATTGGTTGAAAGCTTTGGGCTTTGGCATTGGGGGGGGGGGGGGGGAGTGTTGGGGGGGGGGGTCATTTGAGGCTTGAGGAGAAAGCTGTAACTACTGTCTCAGTGGGGTAAAACGTTGCCTTGTGCCACCCAGATGCCTGGCATGCTGGTTCATTTGTCATCTGGTAAAGGAGAAAAAAAGGTTGGAGATAGGGGAGATATTCCAGAAACCAACATATTTACATCTTACTATAAACATATAACTTATCTGTGGTTTGAGGTGGCCCAAATATTAAGAGTAAGCACATAATAAGGCAGTTTTAATAAGGTTTTAATAATAATTTTTTATTCTTCAGCCATAAATCCCTTCTATGTTACTTTATTTAAGAAATGTCAAACCAACCACAATGCACTACTGAATTTTCTACACTTTTTCTCAGATTTTTTCGATTATAACACCTCTCAACTCTCCATGTTTCACACATCCACTTTCTTAACAGCTGTTATGTTACTTTAATTCACAGTTCTCTATAACAGCTCAGTTAAATAAATAAAAGAAGTCAGACCATGACTGAATATTTTTTTAGCCAATGCACATATCTTAATGTGAATTACATCTTTTTTTCCAGACTGCTTAAATAATAACAGCCTAAATTTGTAGCATTATGTATTTTAGGGAGCTTAGGGCACACAGAAGGGGATGTGGATGAGATGCCACCCCATCGTAGGGCACAAGCACACACTCTCACACACTTAATCACATTATGGGCAATTAAAAAAAAATCAGCAGCTGCATTATGTAGGAAAATCTAAGTACCCAAAAAGCAGAGTGAGATGCAAACCCCACACAAACATACCAGCGGAGATTCAAATTCACAACCATGCAAGTGCAAGGCAACAATGCTAACAGTGAGCCACCATGCCTAATCTAAAATATAATCAAATGCTACAATAATTTCTAATACTAGATATTTTATTTTACAGAGAGACTTTGATACGAGATCACAAGCAAATTTTAGCACTAGTATCATGCAAACTCTGAATGCATGAAATACCTTCATCAAACTTTCATTTTTAAATAATAAAAAAAGGCTTTAAAAAAAAAACAAACCAAAAATAGCCTATCCCACATCTCATGCTGCTAAAGGCTTTCTCTTTTTTGACAGTACATAAGGGGAAAAACCCACTGCAGACAGTCAGTTTTTTTCTGCAGGCAGTTTTATTAAAGTTACATTATTCAAGTGTATGTCTAAACTTTTAGTTTCAACAAAAATGTAATGCAGTCATCAGAACCCACCATGGGCTGCACATAAAATTGCATGTAATTACATACAATGGACAAGCATATATTAGTTATTATTGACCAAGCTTTCAGGATTGGTTAGTTTACATTGCTTGGTTGTTAGCACCAAAATGCTAGTATAAATGCTCACTAGCATTTAAAATCATATTTATTTTGCTGATCAGGTAAAGCCATTTTCCTCAATGCATACATTTGCTTGCATGAAATATTTTTGACCTTTCCTGGTCTTCATAATAATCAAACCAAATTTTTTAACTATTTTTTTCATTACACACTGTTCTACTCTGAGTGTACAATGTACTAGAGACAGAGTGCTATGGTGAGGCACTAATTTGCATTTTTAATGACACACATGCCAGAATGGCACATAATGCCATCTTTAGAATTGGCATGCCACAGTGGCACCCTCTGGTGGCAGCAAAGTCCATAGAGCCAGTGTTAGGTTATCTCTTGTACTGTTTTTAGTGTACTGCATCCTTACAGATTGACAAGCAAAATCATTATTCTCATGAATGACTTTTCATGCAAGTATCTTAAGTTTATTATTTTGGATTTCACATTAACAAACCAAAACCCTCGGCCGTTTGAAGCAGTCATGAGTGATGAGATGGGGAAGATGCTTTCTTTTCTCCTGAAAAGCATTCTGTTCATTGAAGAAAAATCATTGTTTTAGATTATCGAGAATTTAGAGAAAGGGAAGGTCTAAATTGCACAGAACAAGGCCCCAGTCAGGAAGTAGGGCCAGAAGACCAGAGTCCACCTCGGCACCTCAGCAAAGCTTCCTCCAAGCTTTGTACAGTGAAACAAAGCACAAACATTTCCCTTCACTTTGCCTGCTTTAGCCATTCAGAGCTTCCAATTAACACTGGATGTCCTTAGTGAGATCAAACATGTGCAATTATCTGCTGGGACTTTGATGGTGCAGGCTCCCATCATTTCAACTGACTGCACCCTACAAAAAACATTTATTGACAGTCTGTGCACGGCACAACGAAACAGGACAGTGTTTCATGTCGTCCCTTTTGCAGTGCAACACAGCCATAATGAGAAGACTTGGGTCATTTCACACAAATTCCAATACACAATGCTGCCAGGCCACTGCTAATGCCCAATGGAGGTTTGCCACTTTTCACAGGGCGAGCAGTGGCAGGCAAATCTGCTCCTCGACA
This sequence comes from Clarias macrocephalus, assembly GCA_011419295.1. Classification (NCBI taxonomy): domain Eukaryota; kingdom Metazoa; phylum Chordata; class Actinopteri; order Siluriformes; family Clariidae; genus Clarias; species Clarias macrocephalus. The sequence continues at coordinate 94,039 of JAAGKR010001417.1, forward strand.
TAAATGTGTCGAGTGACTTATTAGGCTTCTGTTGAAATGCACATGCATGAATCCGTGCATCTCCACTAGATCCACATGTTCATATGCACGCATCGACAAGTAAGATCATCCTCTTTCTCTTTTATTTTTTTTATTCCACTAAAATACAATCCAGGGTTACAGGATCGGTGGTAGACTAAATCACAAGGGTACAGTGTCTTACAGAAGGCAAGCAGGCCAGGTTCAGACATCAGCGTTTGTGGGCTCTTGACATGATGTGACAGCACGACTATAACTCACCAAATCCTGCATTTTGGGCCACTTTCCTGCCTTGCCTATTTACAATGCTTCAGTGGAGATTTCTTTATTTCATCACAGACAATAGCCCTTTTCTTTATAGCTCCCTCAGTCTCTTTTTCCCCTCTCACGCAGACACACACATATGCACGCCTGCACGGACACACGCACGCACACTCGCTCACTGCCGTGCGCATTTTGATGGTAATTAATGACATCAGTGAGAAGCGAGATGAAGAAAAGCGAGGTGCGTTTGTTTGCTGCGCGGACCGTGGGAACCTCGAGGCTCTTGAGGGTGGCGAGTCAGGGGGCTGGAACAATACTAACGCTGTCGCCTTTCACCCAAACACCCCCCTCTACGGTATCCCCCCCACCCCACTACAGACACACACACACACACACACACACACAATCCCTGAGATTCTCCTATCCTCTCCTCCTTGTCCTAGATTCCCCATCTCTACACTTTCTTATCCTGTGGATTTACTGCCCTCTTTCTGCCTGGTGCTGCAGTACAAACCCAACATAGTGATTTTGTTGTCCCACAAAAAAGCAGATTAAGATAAAAGTTTATTTGCCCCATACTGCTGAAGAGCATTACCTTAAATACGGCAAGCAGCATCCTCTTCCATCTTTCATCTTGGCTCCATCACAGCACAGCTGCCCTTCTGGGTCACAGTGTGATTTTACGAGCAACTGTAGGAGGATGAATGGAGTATGTCAATCAAGAGCTGTCCATTGGGTCAGCTACACTAATAACCTCTCAGTCCACCTGAAGGTCCACAGGAGGAGAACAGCATTTTCCCACCCCCCATTCCCTGGGCTCTTTAATAACAGGGTTTGCACTAGTGCAACGTGGCACCTATGTAATCACCTCTCACACTTCCTTTTACAGCATCATGCCGATAGCTGTAATTACACCCTTTTAGAGGCTTTGCCACTGAGCTGAACGTGAACGTGTATGGCAGTTACTAAAGATGACATATAAGGATCCTCTCAAAAAATTGTATTTCACTTACAGCATTTTCCATGCCATAGGTGCCTTTGAAGAGCCTTCTCCAAGAGTCGTAGGAATGAATAAATTGTATGTCAAATTGATGAGACACACACACACACACACACACACACACACACACACACACACACACACACATATATCACATAAATGGTCCATGTATATCTAGTACAGTGAATACACTATTAGTCTTATTGTTACTTTTAGAGGATTATAATATATGTTAGCTATTTTGCACCAGTGGTGAACGTATCACAGCACACAGACCATTTAAATACATACATTGTGCTTCAAAACATATTAACCTCAATTGCATTAATATATGGACAAATAATGAAATTATAGATCTTTGTAGTTATACATGAATGTTTTGCATTATTATTTACAGCATAGAATACACTATGGTATAAGCAATAAGGCTTTTTTTTTTTAATCAGAGCAAATGTCCATAAAATCAGGAGCCCATGCTGTAACGGTCTAGTTCGTGTCTAGTGAATCAGTACTCCCTTATTTGACTTTGACCTTTGTCTGAAATATTTCCCAATACACCACAGGCACACATTAAGATTTCAGACTGAGAAAGAAACCTGACCAGACAGTCAAGATGTGGAACAATGTGGGCACTCCAGTTATCCCTTTATGATACAACTTATGCTGGAATGTGGCGGCTGTGTTCCCAGACGTGATGTGCATTAATTGGCTGTCCTGACAAAGTTACCCCCTCCATGGTGGAGTTATAGTGCAGTTAGACTGTGGAACCCCTTAGCGTCACTCCCAGCGGCCCCGAGGGGCCCCATGAGTTCTTCACAGTGCTCCATGCAGCGGTATGAATATGCATGCAGTGATAAATGGAGGCAGGCCAGCTCTTGATTGTGATCCATGGTTGGAGCACAATGGTCTCCAGTCCTCTTGCTTTATAGCTTCACTCTGTGAGTATGCGATGGCTTCAATGCGTACTCTGATTTAGATGCATGGGAATGGCACAGCCTCTCCCTACCCGAGACATTTTCTGTCTACCTGGGTGGGTTTATGCCTCTTTAACAGTCTAGAGATACTTACTGGTTAAGCACATTTGTATAAAAGGAAAGGGAAATGTGTTTACAATACATTGTGGTATCCTTCTGATTTATATCAGCTACCATGGTGAATTCAAATGGTGAAAGACAATTACAGAGTCTGAAACTATTGACCATGAGCCTCTTATCAGGTCAACCTTCTATCATTTAAAAACACTAAAAATAATTTTGGAATTATTTTAAATTAAAAAAACAAAAACCAAATACAGTGTTATTTAATGTTAAATGACTTGACCATTTGAAATTGCATGTGTGCGCTCTTACAAGAAAGTTTTTTTTTTATAGATATATGTAACTCTCAAAGTTCTCTTTTTCTCTCATCTAGCCAATATGATATGATACACATCAATGTATGATATGCATCAATTAGACAGTGAAGTTTATCAGTGAACACTTTATGGCAAACATCAGGGACAGCTGACCATAACAGCCATATCTTCTTTGCTAACATTCCAACGCAGACCTAGTCAACTCTGAAAAGGCTTTCCATAAGATCGTGGAGTGTGGTTGTGGGAATTCGCCTGTCTAGCCATGTTAGCATTTATAATGTCAGGCACTGATGTCTTGCAAGTCAGCCTGGAGCACAATCAGGGGACCCCTAAGATTTCACCATTCAGTGATATGTGAGAGCCACTCAATATCTTCCATTCTAACCTTGGCAAATCAAATCTTTATGGACCTCAACTGCTGCAGAAACATATTAAGCCCCTTAGTTCCATGTGTGTTAATTAAGGGCACAAACACCACTTGTTACCATTTGAATAAAATATATGGTATTGCAATAAAAACAGAATGTAATATGTCTGAACTGCATGTTTACATACATTTCAGAAATATTTGACTTCTCAGATTGGATGTGTCTTATTTTTAATCATCTCTTTTTGGATAAGTAAAGAACACATAGCAGGGCATGCTGTTATAGGGAAATAATCTACGCCAGAATGCTTGACCATATCAATGATTGTGCTTATAAATAAAAAATAATAATATAAGTTTTATAAGCATTAGATTGTCTAAAACATCTGCCATAGGTCTCTGTGTATTAGTTGTTACTACAGAACCAATAGAATAATATAATGAGCCAGAACTAGTGTCAAAACCATACTGTTAAAGACAATCAATTAATACATTCTTACTTCAAAATTCAACAGTGCTATGATATAAAAATATTATTAATTATTCATTATTAATATTACTTAACATTTTGTAGTGTTTTGATACTTCAGTAACATTTGGACCCTGTATATGTGTTCAGAAACAGTCAACATGAAACTCATGAAAACGATCTTTTATTTGCCTGCACGAGAATGTTGCACATTTTTTAAGGCCCCAAACAGACGTGATGAAATCCAACACACCCACATTCAGCCAGCCATGTCGGCATCTTCCCTGCAATGCCCACTAAGTGACTATAGAGGATCTTGGTCCCTCTCAAAAAAGAAAAAAAAAACACACCAAGCTGTCCATGAGCTCCTGTCAGGAAAAAGAGATGTGTGGACCAAGGTGTCAAAGCAGCCATAAGGCATAACATGCACTTCTCTGCTCGTCATCCTGCCTAGCAACCGACATCAAGTGACAGAGAAGCTTCATCCCTAGCAACGGGAGCCAAGAGATGGGAAGACCTCACACCTTAGCAACAAGAGCCTTGCAGCTGAGAAAGGCACTTCTCTGGGCATCTCAAAGGAAATGTGCTTCTCCCCACCCACCCCACAAAACAGACTTCCCCAATGGGTGTGAAGTTCATCCAATAGCTCTGAAAGGACAGCCCTCTCCGACTCAGACACTTCTCAAATGAGGAAAAGAAAGGGGGCAGATACTTGGTGGATAAGATCATGACTAATCTGTTGTTCCTTACTGCTGAGATCCATCAGAGTCTCCAAAACAATTTGCTGGTTGGGGTGCATACAGATGACTGCCTGCAACCAACACCTTCATGGAGTATGAAAAACGAAAAGAGGGAGTAAGCATGGGGGAATCTATGTAATTCCTTTATTCAGAATAGGAGAAATGTGGGAGCTGTTGAACACACAAAAAGTTTTTCCATGTCTTTTCAGGAACAAGTTGCATTTAAATCCTATTTCACAATTTAGTGCACAATTTAAAATATTCACACTTATATTCTTCTATGCTTTTATTTTCAGGATGATCATTTTAAAAATAGCTAAAAACAAACTAAACATATATAGCAAACTCATATAGTTTTTTTTTTCTGATGCATTTTTATGGGTGAATTTTACACATGGTCTCAGTTAGGGTAGATCTTACCTTACATGCTGTTTCAAAATGCAAACAAAGCAACCAGGTGGTGAGACAGAGGGAGGGATGCAGTCCACTTCTGCTCCCTTTTGTTTCACAGCCACACTTTTCAGCCAACCCATTCTTAAGCCTCTCCTAACCAATTTTCTTTATTCTGTCAGGTAACCACCCCTTTTTTTCTGACCATTGAGGAAAGCTAATCTTTGCCTGTCTCTGTCAGATAACTGAAGGGTCTGCCAATCAGTTTATTCCAATCAATTAGGCCTCTTTTGGCCGGAGTCCTGGCTTAGCAGATCTAACCATAATCAGTGGTTTCACCTCATCATTAGCTGTAATTCTAGCCCCGATGTGGCTTCAACTCCATGTTCTTAGGCTCTGTCTTGACTGGTGGTGGTAATGTGGTGCCTTGGGCAGGAAAGGCTGCCTTCTCTTTATGTAGAGCAGATGCTTTTCACTATTGATTCTATCCATCGTCACCTCAAGATCTCTTGGGTTGAGAGAAGACCTGAGGAACAGAGGAACAATCCTGTGAAAGGAGGTGTGAGACCAGCACTAGATGTGTTAATGAGGAAAAAGGAAGTTAAATTAGCAGTCTAAAACCAGCACAGAGCAAGACTGCACGCTGTATAGCAAACGTTTTCGTGATGACTTCATACAAGGGATCAGTCATCTCTATTCTATAGACGTCAAATGTGGATCCTCTTTTGAGTGCTTAAAATGTTCATTCTGCTCCATCACATGGTTGAACACCTCTCCAATTCTTTCCTCTTTAACTTGTCAATCAAGTTCTACAACTGACTGAAAAGGCAAATAATCAGCTTTTTGAAATTAGTCGCCATTATAGTCCTGTTACGTCCCTCCCACTCTTTTTTCACAAGATGCAATGCAGGTGGATCCTCTAATTAGATGGATCTTTTAATCCAAACCCCAAACGCTCCTTTCCAATTGTTCAGCCAACATCCCTTTCATTATAGGCTCGATGCCTCTACTTTTGTGTCCAAATCAACAAGACCCATGCTTCCAATCATTCAACTATTTTTACTGACACGTTACACATGGGCTTACCCTCATCATTGTCCGTAGGGTCATGCTCCAGTGTATTAGAGCTGTTGACCCTTACAAATGGATTCATGTCACATCAAGACAGGCTTGATTGGGTTTTAACAAGGACCAAAGTTCCTGGCCTGAATGGAAGATGAATGAATATAAAGAGAAAGTAGATGTAAGGAGAAATTTGAAAAATCCAACACACGAAAGACTGGAATGTCTTCTCTTCTTAATGAGAGAATGTACCCAAAAGTTTAGTATGACGTAGCCTTTGAACTTGCATACTTCACCATGTCTGATGTACTGTACATAAAGACAGAAATTCTGAAAAGAACTTTTGATTTAAGCTATAATATTCTGAATATGTAATCTAGAACTGAACCTTAGTACAGCTCTTTATTGGTAAGCCACTTCCCTGGATCTGTTGGCATGACCACAAGTAAAGAACTCTTAAATACACTCTTAGAAAAAAACATTTTTCATATTTTTCAAGGGGCTCAAGCCGTTTATTGGACAATTACTTTAAGTATTAAAAAAAACACACAAAAAACACTCAGAAACATTAACTGAATGCGATAATTGCCACATTCTTTGCAAATAAAACAGAAAAAGTCAAAAACAACTTAGCAATTTTAGTGCAAAATAACCAAGGCTGTCAGTACGGTGTAAAAAGATCTGTCAGGCCAGATGTACCAATCATCCTACACCAATCAACCCCTCAAAGTGATATAATTATCAGGTCAGGAGGGGAACGGCTGGTGCATAAAAGACACCACCTTTCTCCTACCCCCTACTCATAGCCCACCATTATACCCCACCAACAACAGGCCAATTTGTCCGCGAGGCCCCTTGTGCCCACACTCCCTGCCGAGTTATTTAGCTCCTCTCCTGCACTTCAATGGCAGGTACTGATTAGAGGGGCTGCAATCTCCCTCCCCTTCTCCAAAAAAAGAGGGAGAGAGAGAAAAAAACTAACCCCCTTCTTCCAGGCAATCTTTAATCTGATTACAGGCTTTCTACAGCTTTTCAGACAAGACCAGCCTTGCGGGACAATGGAAGACCAAGTGGTTTCACACACAGCCTCTGAGCTATGTGATCCAAGTGTGGAAACTCTGGGTGCTCTCCATCAGCTAGTAGTCTCTTTCAGGTTACACTATAGATGGGTCAGCCCACCTGTCGCACAGGGTCGGGAGGGGGATTAACAAGGACATCTCTGTTACAGGGTCAGCCCCCGTCATTCCATGCAAAACCTGCCCTCCCTCCCTCTTTGCATCCCCTGCAGACATGTTTGATTAAGAAGAGGAGATCTGACCCAGGCGCCTTCGCTTTTAGCCCACTTGGTTTGGTGCTTCATGTTCTTCCTCCAATCCATGGGAAAGGAGCCAAGAAACGGTACAAATTCTGGCCTGCCCAACACAAACCCCTGCTGTCGATCTCATTTGTACCTTGTAATCCTTCCCAAAAACCTGCGTATCCTCCTGTCATGTTTTTTTTTTTATTACCTTTGCTTGACTTCCTTCATGAAAGGCTTACAATTGGAGAATTCCCAAGAGAGCCACTGCAGAATGGTTAAGCTACATTCTTAAAGAGAAAAAAAGATTCTTTACGGATTCTTTATAAATATATACATAAATAATCTTTTTTTCTCTTTAAGAATATCTATCTATCTATCTATCTATCTATCTATCTATCTATCTATCTATCTATCTATATGCTATCAATGTAACAGTTACCTTCACAATGGTCAATTATATTTGCATCTACATAAAAACAGGAAAAAAAGACAATTAAATAATTAATTAATTAATTAAATTGTCAAATTATAAGTAATGCAGAACCACAGGTGAAACACAGAGTGGGTGCATGTGTAGTTGCATTCTCTCTGATTGAGGGTAGTCTAGTTTGCATGTATGGAAAGCTACAAAAAAAAGAACGTCAGCTTTGTTTAATTAGTGGTTTAATTGTATAATTTAAATACATTTTCACTCAATGAATAATGAAGGTGGTATATCATGTGATAGTGGTGGCCAAGGTATCCATTTGTTAGCCTAGTTGGAAGTATGGTTAACTGGTTGACTAGCTTAACAGAGTAGTTGTTCTAGTTACATTTTTCACATATTTAAATCAAAGTTTAATGTGATTATAATAATATAAGGGCTCTTTAAAATAAAATTTGGTTAAACTTATAATGTAGAAGGGTTTTCTTTGTTGAAATGTTCTTGAAGGAAATTTTTATTTTTGCTTGCTCAAAGCTGGCTCTTCTATAACTTGGGAGATTTAAAACTTTAATTCTCGAGCATCAATTTAATTTTGATTTTGTCTGATATGGTTCTAATGTGCTTTGTCTAAAATTCACCAAGAGAAATAAATGAGACGGGACAACTAACAACAGAAGTCGTCCTTGAGACATAAGGGAAGTAAAATTGCTAAACTACATTCAGTGTTATTAATTCCCTTTCAAAAGAAAGTGAGCAATACTAGAGATACTATGGAGCAATACATGAGTCAGTAATATATATATAGGTAAGGGTAAGGTAAGGGTCTGTCCACATTCCATCAAGCAATGAATACTTGCCTTCCTGGAGATATATTCATCACTTCAGTGACAGTTTCTTTCTGGGTCAAGTCATAAGCTCAATTCCCGGTTGTATCTGATCACTTGAGGGTGAAGGCCCAACAGTGGCAGCACAGCAACACTGAGCCTCGAACCAGAGACTTCCTGATCAGAAGGCCAACACCGAACCTACCAAGCTACCCCTGCCTGGCACATTTTTATATACACTATACTGCACTGTTGTCCTCATAAATCTGGCCAGGGCCTTAAAAGTATAACCTAGTATATTTACAAAAAGTGAAGCATTTTGAAAATTGAAATGATCTTATAGTTACTGATGATTACATAATAGATCTATGTTGTGTGAAGGATTAAGAACTGGTAAGAAATGTTTATACAGAAAACTATTTTTCATTGACAGCTAGCCTGCAGATAAAACTTATTCTTATTCATTCATTCACTCACTCTAGTGCATTACTTTGGCCAATATAGCACTTTTATTTTTACATTTACAGTGTCGAATGTATATTCATAATACCTAACAAATCATTACTATTTACACAATATCATTACACAACAATATCATAACTGAATAATGTCAAGTAGAATGCTTAAAGTTCTTCACAGAAAATTTGTGCAGCAAGAGTGCAACATCGTAATCAATTATTTTCAATCTGTCATTTAGTCTACAAATATAACTGGTTATATCTGTCATTTAGTCTATAAATATATACATTTATCATAAAAATGAATAAGCATCCGGATAATAAAGTCTGATATTGTTGAAACAAAAATTAAGTCTCAATGGGACTTCAGTGAGAGCTTGTAGAAAGCACTTTATTTGCTTTTTCTGCATGAGATGCATGAATGAGGGTGTGATGTGAATTGATTCCTTATAGAGAGTTCTCTGATTTTTCCGAAGATGAGAATGTTTGAAGGGAGCACTTTAAATAACGCTAATTTCAGATTTCTTTTCTAGAGAAAAAAATGAGTGACATCTCCTTTTTTTTCTTTTTATGAGTTTCCTCTTAGATGTCAAGAAGGACATAAGTGACATACATTTTTTAGATCTCTCTTCTAATTTTCCTTTTCTCTGGGTTGTGCTTACCAGCCAATGAGCTGTCATCATACTTGCTATAGAACATTCTTGATATACATGACTTTTAGGTAACACTAAAGATATTTGGTTTTGAGTGAAAGTGCATGTCTGTGAAATTCAATCTTGCCTGTCAATTATTACTGTTGATGGGTACTTGTGCATCTTGTGGTATGCCTTCAAAAAGTGGATTGTGATACCTTCAGGGTGTTGTTGATACCACTGCTTTGACGTCTTTTCATCAACTGCTACTTTCCTTGGCAGACCTGTTAGAAGTTGCTAGTATATCAAAATGTTGTAATTTGTTGTATTCTATGCTCAACCCTGATCTTAAACCTACATGTCACTAGTGTGGAAAAAATACACAAGATTTAGCAATGGCAATATTTTCGAAGGCGACCTGTACAATGCTGCTTATTAGCATATACAGGTGGCATTCAAGTCAAACCAAGACTTTTAATTGTGCAGGATAACAGAACACAGTTATGAGCGTCAAAACTACTTTTATTTCTCTTTCATTCGTGTTTGGATATACTCACTTACTCATGGTCGTCTATCCTGTATACAGGTATCCTATGGCAGTAGGCTTAGGGCATGAGGTGGAGTACACCCTGGAAATGGTGCCAAGTCACCACATGGCACACACACATACAGACTCTACAGACAATTTGAGAACACAAATTAACCGAATCTCATTTCTTTAGACAGTGGGAGGAAACCAGTGTACTCTAAAGAAACCCACAAAGCTCAGAGAAAACATGGAAACTTCATGCACACAGACCTGAGGCAGGAATTGAACTTGGAACCTGGAAGTGAAATGCGATGATTCTAGCCACTAAGCCACTGTGCCGTCTGTTTGAATGCAATCAGGGAAAAAAAGTTTTCTCAGGACACTGGAGCCATAATTAAACTGCCTGCTGTTTCATGTCTGAAACAAGACCCTCCAGAAACTCCTTTATTGGCCCAAACATGTGAAATCACTTGGAGCGAGGTCAGGTCTGTACAGGGCATGTGACTAAGTTCCTGTAATCTGCAAGTGGTGTTTGTGAATGGTTGCGTGTACTGTTCCTACAGTTCTCATCGCTGTACTGTGCTTGAAGTCTTGCACCTTTTGTGATTTCATACCACCTGATGGTTCCATTTGAGGTCTACTGTATACACTCCTGAAAAGAATCTTTTATAATTTTCCTATATGGCTCAAAAGTGTTTCCACTATTGTTACAAGTCAAATTGAAAAACCCTGTGATTGTTGTTACTAAGTCCAGAGCTTTTATTACTTTATTAATTTCATTATTTGTACCTATCAAAAGTAGGAGCCAAACATTTTTTCTCAGCACACATTCACCTTAAAAAATACAAATGTGACTATTACTTACAGATGCATGTAATATCTCCTTACGATTTGGCTGTCACTTATTCACAAGTCCATTAAAATGTCATGGGGATTGATCAGGAAATAACCCTATTGACCCTGTTTGACCCCTCTACAAGAAGCAAATTTCCATAAGAATAGTGGAATTGAGTTGGACCTGAGGGTGACCAACAGGCTTAACACCAACCGATTTACTTGGGAGTTTAATTCATTATTAACATTGAATATTAAATGATTAAAATATTTTAGTTCGTATTAAATGTAATTATTTTAATTAACGTCAACACACAAGCAGAATTTTAAACTTAATTTGTCTGCACTCCACTTGTAATAATCCACAGGTACTTATTTAAAAGAAAGAGAGAGAGAGAGAGAGAGAGAGAGAGAGAGAGAGAGAGATGTAACATATCACAGAGGGCATAACATACAGCAACCAACAAATGCAAAACAACGCACACATCATGCTTTAAAGTGAAGTAAATTCTCCATCAAAAAAGGGGGATGACGCACCACCTGCGGAAAACACATGCATGAGGGCTGTAGGCTAAAGAGTGTGGTGTTGAGCCATTTGCCCTTCGACCTCAACTGTGTTCCATGCACTTAGCTAAACAAACAGTTTAGGAGTCACACAGGGGCTGAACAGCTGGCATAAGGTCAAAACAATAAGGTGACCACTTTAAAACACATGTCATTGTGCAAACCCTTGTAGCGACAGAGGGCCAGAAAAAGAGAAAATAACAGGGTCCAGCAAGTACCTATTCCACCCAAATTGTGGGCTTTGTCTCTTTTCTATAGCCTGATGCATTGGTCTATAACTATATTGGTCTCAAAAACTGCACAAAAAAAACTCCCTTTTCCTATAATATGTATTATTAGTAGTATTATTTTATTTCAGCTTTACAACTATTTAGTTGGCAAAAATATGACTGAATGTCAAAAATAGTGTGAATAGTTTATACCGAGTAGAAGCAACTCATTCACTCATGGATTTAACTACAATACTGCTTTCTTCTGGTCATAGTATAATGTTAGAAATTCTCAGAATCTCTTAAAACTTTGACAGTAAAGGAACAAAACCTGCAACAATAAATCAGATTAAAAGACTATATAAACTATACATTACATCGCTTTTACTTTACTTGTATATTAAACAGAAATCTATTGTGTGCAGACAACGATGAATGATAAAACAAATAAAATGTCACTTAAAAAGCATATTTTTGCAGGTCACTACATTTCCTAATTGACCAAAGTTCCACATGTTTACTTCTGTAACAAACTGTACAAAAAAAAAAAAAAAGAATTAGATGCATCCATGCAAGATGCAAGTCATCTTGACAAATGAGCATTTAATCAGTGTCGGCAGTGTTCAATTTATTTGTGCAGGTAAGCAAATCAGGCAATATTAGTCCATATTACAGTTAGTCCAAATGTAGGCCATTAGATATTTAATTTAAACTAATATTTTAAAAAATTATTTTTAACCTTCATCTTTTGTATCTTTAGTATTTATCTTTTACCTGGTATGAGTGGTTTAATTAACTACCTTTAGTTAACTTTTAGACTAGTGGTCATCATGAATTTTTTGCCTACTTTTTAAAATATATTAAATGAATGCTTTCAGGTGAATGATACATACCATGGGTAGAATAATTTTTTTTTTAATTATAAATATTTCTGTATTGTTACCATGTACATTGCTGTGCAAAAAATAAAGACATTTTTTCAAAATATACAGTACATTAATATAATATAATACTATTTATATACTCTGTATACTGTTTTTTTTTTATCTGTACAATCTGTACATCTCTACAACATTGATGGTTGTGTATTTACTGTTATATGGTGTATTGTCAATATGTTCATTGATATATTTGTTATGACATAATTGTTGTATTTCTTGAGAGTCACCAACTGCTAGAATCAAATCCCATGAGTTAATATACTGTCCCAATAAATCTGATTCTGAGCTTTATTTTAGCAGGCAAATATTAAAGTTTAGTTTTATAAATATTTACAATTAAATATTTACAGATTTCATGCTTTCAAACACATTTGTGTATTGAATAATAATAGGAAAACAGCATGACCATAGGAAGTAACAACAGTATAGAATCTATAAATATTTAATTTATGATTTTATATAGATTCATATTATAACAGTAATATTAACTGACACATGCAAATATTTCCTACTACTGTTTATCACCAAACAGGTAATACGTCCTAAATGGTCATTTGGACTGTGACTGTAAATAATCTATACTATTCTTACTTGCTTTTTGTTTGTTGTTTGATTGTTTGTTTTACCATGCAAATAAAAAAAATACCGTATAAAAACATTATTAAGGATATTTGTAAAATAGGGTCGAAGAGTCAAGTTAGACGGCGTGAGATTATATTCAGTAGTCAGTGGTTATGTACCGCCACCTTGTGGTGGTTTAAGGTAACGTGACATACCAGTCGGCATTAGAGTTTTCTAAAATTGAGTGGGGGGGGGGGGGGGGGTTGCTCCTTATTCTTAGGCAGCTGCACACAAAAACTAACAAAAACTAACCCAAAATAGTGAAAATCTAACACTTATTTTAACCTCAATGATATTTCCCTCTGTTATACTGAGTGAAGAGAGTGAAGAGATACACATCACGTAATTTGAGGTTATCTGACACTTTATAGCAGACAAAATGATGGATAGATAGCTGTTACCTATTTCCTTAGTGAAACATTTTTTTTTTGTCCAGCCAGTGTGTATCAACAGTGCCTCCTGATGGTGTCAAACACACATGCACACATGCGCGCGCGCACACACACACACGCACACACACACATTATTGGTGTTATTGGCTATTATTGGCCATAATAAGAGATACATACATGGGTCACCTGAAGGACTCCCTGGGTTCCTACTGTTCTTTCTGACAATCTTCTCATGACCAAGGATTTTAATAATCTGGTAGAAGGAAAGAATAAAGACACCCGACAACTTGGAAATGTAATCATTTATTTCTATGCTACAGAAACAATAGTAATGAAGCAATGCAAACACAACCTAGCCAATGAAACAGTTAACACAAAAATTAAACACAACATAGCCAAGAAAAGAGAAACCAGCAATGAATGAGCCATAGGGCATGATGATAAACTCAGTTAATGTGCCCATGGCCATCCCTCCACCCAGGATGGCATTCTAAATATGAACCCAAGCAGCAAAAACTTTCCATACTAATATCAGCAAAACATGTCTTATGCCACAGCATGCAAAGACATTCTATGTATCTGTGTGCTTCGAAGCTTGTGGCAAACGATTGGGGAAGACCCACATATAAGTGTAATGGTCAGCTATGTAATACTTGTCCCATATCATTAATTTCAAGTGTCAAGGTCAAATTATACCGGAGTAATATACTGAATAAGTACACAGTTACAGTATATTATGAGCTCATATAATGTAACTTTTTGTACATTATCAATGCATCTAATTCAGTTAATCAGTCCTTCAGGAACATCTGACCATAAAAGTAAGGTGTAAAATATTTGGATACAACTTAAAATTTTTTTAAAAATCATGTAAAAAACTAGGAATTGTTTTTCTGCATACTTTTTATATAACATGTTCTCATACAATTAGTGCTGGTTCTAGATTTTTTGGCGTAAGCCAGAAGGCTTGGCATTGGAATGGCAATTATTTATCTATCACAATCACAATCATAGGTGAGGCTTTGAAAATTACCATGTGTAACCTGCTCCACTTTGAGGAAAGGCCATAAGGTGTCTCAAAAAAGATGGATGACCACAGGGTCTATAGCACAGCCCATAGCAATGTTACAGAGAGATAATCATGAGTAACTGTATTTCTTCTGAACATTCAAAATGACCGAATGTAAATGTAAATGTAAAATAGATATGATATGATATGCAGACTGTAATTCTCAACTTTTATAAACACTATAATATGCTTAGTCCTGTTCGAGAATTGGCAACCATTGACACCAGCATGTAGAAGAATGAGGATCGCAAACTCTTCTACTGCATATAACAAGATTACCAACAGAGCTAACACGATCAGCTGAACAACAAATTCCATGTTTGATTTTGGAATCTTTCCATACGGAAGTCAGCAAAAATGAAAGTGAAAATAAAAAAGACAACTCTAAGCGTAGACCAAATGGGTACTATGAATTTACTTTCCAGAGTGTTTGGTAAATCCAGTTTATCCAGCTAACCTTGGCCAGCGCCTCTGGCACTGATCTGGCAGTAAAAATATAACAGTGGTGGCCAAAAGTGAAATTCAGTATTTTAATGACATTCTCAAATCATGACATTTAATATAATAAGAATAATTTGTTATTTTGTGCAATGAAATTGCTGTACAGCAATCAATATTAAGTAAGAAGTTTATTTAGTATTCTTCTTCTTAAAAAAAAATGCTGGAACTGGCTGGGCATAGAGTCAAAAAGACATCTGCAATATGTTAGTGTCACTTGCACAATCCATGCCTGATTGATTGCTTAATAAATATCACAGACAGAAACTTGGCACAGAAGTTCAGAAAGTAAAGTCCTGCCACATATTTGTTCCATACATTACCTAAATCAGCTGATTCTAATTAGCACAACTGTTAAGTCAGATAGGATAGGAGCAATTAGTGACGTTACCTGTTTTGTGCACAGGGAGGATTATGACACGTGGCACAAGTTGCCTTAATATGTTCGGGCCACCACTGTATATAGTGCAGATAATACAAATGCAGAGAAACATTTAATTAGCGCAATGCATAAAAACTAACTCTAGAAACACGAACAAGAACTTGGCTCATTAAAAAACACATAACAACAAAGTGAACACAGTAGATGCTCGAGAAATGTTATGTCCTGTTCCACAGTGTATTTTAAACAGTAGGTGCTGCTAGGCGTTACTCCAGTAATGCAAGCACCTTAGATACCAGTTCCGTTTCACACTACAGAAATATTGAAACAAAAACTGATACTTTACAAAACATATACTGTTGAAATGTATATATGTGAATAAATGTGATTGTATGTGATGTAAATTACTTTAAAGTACTATTATTATTATTATTGTTGTTGTTATTATTATTATTATTATTATTATTATGTTGTTGTTGTTGTTGTTGTTGTTGTTGTTGTTGTTGTTGTCCTTGATTGTAATGAATAATGAATCTTCATAATGGTCTTGTGGAAGTTCCATGCATCCAATAAGTGCTACAAATGACAACTTAAACAATAGTTCTCATATGACATCAATGTGACTCAGGTGTGCGTGAGCTCTTGGGTTTGGTATGGGCTGAATCGAAGCAGGGGCAAAAACATTCAGGACACTTGCTACCATTGTTTTATGGTGCACCACATGACAGTATACTTAAAATAAACATCATTTTATTGAAACCCCTTGAAAATCACTTGAAGTTAAAAAACATGATAGAACATTTCTTAATTGAGAAGCTCAAAATATGCACAGTGGAAGGTTAATTCTTTAGTTTCTTGTGCTTGTGTGTGAAGTACTAGTGATGCAGGTTTCTGAAAACTGCCAGAGTTCAAAAGAAACAAAAGTGTTGGCTCTTGTCCCAGACAGATGATTTATGTCAGTTATTTGACTGACAGACTCGTTTCAAATTACATTGTTTTACTTACTGCTGGGAGCGACCATTGAAGTTAAATGTTTAACAAAAAGCTCAGATGTCATTTACTAAAATGATCTTGCTCAATGAATTTGGTAGAGGAACCTGCAGACACAGGCTAATTTGTCAAATAGTCTAAGCATGTTTAATCGTATATAAGTGGTATCACTTTCAGCACTGGAATTTAGCAAACTAATATTGTAGTAGCGTTTCCCTGCATCACTCTGTCAGCTGGCATAAAAAATTTTTTTTGAGTCTATAATTTTGAAGTCTGACAGTTAAACACTTTTGCTCTTGAAAAACAAAAGCAGTCACCTGGCTAGACATCCTGTTTGCTCTTTTGCAAGAATTAGTATTGGAGTCAACAATAAGAACATAAAATTAATGGTTCTATGAACATAACAGAAAGTTTTCATTGTCTATGGGGTCACTCACTAGCTCTGAGCCCCATTCGACACTTTTAGGATTGTATAGAAAGCGCACATTACAGCTAGATACAAAGTAGACATACAAATCATTTTAGGGTGTTCTGAAGGCCAAACACCAGTCCAACAAACCCTTCAACAATGCTGTTAGCAAATTTTTATGTTCAAAGAAATCAAAAGAAATGCACATAAAGACTAATGTAGGTCTTCAAGTACAAGTTGAGAAAACCCATCAACCTAACTGCCAGGGAAAATCTGATTTAATTGTGCTTCGGTAACATAAAATAAAGAAGAAGAAGAAGAAGAAGAAGAAGAAGAAGAAGAAGAAGAAGAAGAAGAAGAAGACAATTAATCATTGCTCTTGAGTGCTCACTATATGTAGATTTATGTTCTGTAAACCAGGTAGAACTCAACTTGTTACCCTGTCTCACTTCAACTCAGGAAAGTTCTCATTATATCCAATACATATAGTGCTCCTTTTTACATTCTAGCATGCTTCAACTAGACTCATTAGCCCTCAAGGTAAATGTAAGATATGCATGAAGATGTTCTCTGTCCTGCACCCAGGTGGTCATATACATGTTCAACCAGCTGGACCACTGGCTACAATTAAACAAAGGTTAAAATCTTACATTTTCACAGAGCACTTAAATGAACACAAATTTTATTTACTCTAAATATCTGTGTAACTTGTGCTTCCTTTTCATGTTGTACTAACTTATAAATTCCCTATAATAGTATGGTATTCCTGTGATTCTCACCATTAGTTATATCCCCAGGGAGCAGCTGAACTACATGGAAAGCAGCTCTTGAGACATGCATTTTTATAAGAATTCCCCTTACACGAGTGCCACCACATTGTACAACAAGCATAGGTACTTCTTAGTGTTTATTAATGGTGAGTAGGGAAATGTTCAAAAACTTGGAGAAAAATGATGCGCTTTGGTGCGCTTGGTGAACGTGCTATACTGACAAGCAAGATACATAAAGGTTACAGGGTACTTGTTTCATCCTTTTTCTGAAAAAAAAAATTGGAAAAGCATTTAAAATGGATTAGGACCTCTGGAAAAGCAAATGAAAAATATATAAAGGTCTTGTAATCCCTATACATATGTACTTACCTGAAAAAAAAAACAATTGTCGTTATATAAGCCCTATACCTCTCCTAGTGTGTGCTCTGAATTTGCACATATAGGTACAATTTGGTAAACAATGCATAAAATTGTTGTGCAAAATTTGTGAAAGAGACTTACTGCAGTCATTCGTCTTTATGACCATTTTTAGATAGCTTGTGGAATCTAGTAACAGTAACTAAGGGGGGTCTTACCACACATGGACGAAAGGTCCAGTATTACACACTTTAACCAATGGTTAGCAAAAGTTTCTTGCTCTGCTAAAGTTTTTATCTAGACTATGGAAATAAACTGTGCAATAAGACAACATTTCCATAGAACTGCACTTGAGGAAAAAGTCAGCAGGATGTTCAACATTTATACAAACGGAGACTTGAAGTTTAAAAACTGTTCAGACATGTGACAGAAACTTCTCAGAGTTTCGACTGGAGCTCATGCTCCAAAACCGGAGATAAGTCTTGAACTTAGGTTATAAAAACAAGGATATAAAAATGGGAGGGAGGTGCTATACACACCCTAAACAGTCTTAAATGAACATTGACCAAGAATGAATCACATACACTGGAAAGAAAAGCTACGATTTCTAACCTACTGTATGTTACATGATTTAAATAAATGTAAAAAATGTTGTCACTTGTATTTTACAGCACAGAGAAATAACTTTTTTACATAGCCCAGCATAGCTTAGGTTAGAACGCAGGCCCAGCCAGGATACAGCCCAGCTGGAGCAGAAGAGGGGTATGGGCCCTGTTCAAGGGCTCAACATTGGTGGTACTGGGGCTAAAGCACCCAACCTCCTGATCAGTAACCCAATAACCCACAGCCTTAATCGACTGAGCCACCACTGCCATTTTAGTGATAAAATGGTGTGAGTATATGCCCACTGATTCTAGTAGATTTGTTTAATTATTTCATAACTTTCCAGATTAACAAAGGTATTTTGCAAATGCACTTCAGTGTGCGATCAAATTTAGGTCTTGCCAAATTTGGCAGTAAATGTTAAAATGCCTGTGGTAATTATTTACATGTACAACTATCTGTATTATACAATAATATACAGTAATGTTTTTTGCTTAATACCTTTACTGTCTATTTTTTAATAAATGTAGAGATGGCCCAATATCATATTTTATGGTTAGCTAATACAATACCCATTTGATACTGTTTTCTTTTCTTTAAATAATACTAAGTTTTACATTTTAAAATAAAGCACTTCACAGTTACATGTGTCGTCTCATGTTCCCTTCCAACAAGTTAACATAAGTCAAACTGTAGACACACACACACACACACACACACACACACACACACACACACACACACACACACACACTGTTTAGTGTCTATAGTTTAATATGCAAATTAGTTACTCCCCCACACTCCCCATACTTCACGGAAATTGTTGGCTAATTGTTCCCCATTTTTTATCTTGATTGAAATCTCATGCCAGGTGTGAAATTTAAATGGCGTGTTCGAGAACATTTGTTGTCGAAGCTGGAAAAAGAAAAAAGAGAGGTAATGTTTCCCCCCTCAATTTTTTTCTAATGTGTGCATACACTGGAAATTCAGGTGATTTTTTCATAATACAGTAGGTCTTCTTTAAATTCTTTCACATAAAATATATTTATATTGCCATTATAATACAAACAAATTTAAACACATTAAATCAACCCTATCAAAAGTGGGATATTATGGTCTGATGATTTACCCATCTCTTTATATGTACATATTCCCAGCTCCAGAAAATCCTTTTTTCCCCTTAAACCAATTCCAGTTCCAGTGTGGTTTTCTGTTTTTTCCTGGGTGGATCTCCAATACCAGCTCTTGGTATTGAATTAATTGCATCTTAAATTATAAGTAGCATTAAATAAAGCAAATCATATGATGTTTTGCATAATGTAAACTCCATGAACTCACTGTTAACCCATTAGCACAGTTCCTATATTTTACTTTCCGAGAAAAACATACATTAACTGTATTTTTATAATTACAAGTGTATTGTTTATTGTATGAGCAATTGAATTCAATATACAGTACGAGTCAAAGTTTGGACAGACTTTTTAATTCAATGTTTTTTGTTTAGTGGTTTACTTTCTACATCCTAGAACAATACTGGAGATTTAAAAAATTATGAAAGGGCACATATGGATTTATTTATTTTTTTATTTAACAACAACAACAACAACAACAACAACAACAACAACAACAACAACAACAGTCAGTTGTTATTTTAAGACACAAAGTTCAGCTGTTCTTGCAAGAACAGTTTTGTCAAGTGCATTTACAAAACCCATTAAGCATCAGGATGAAACTGGCTCTCATGAAGACCTTCCCAGAAAAGCAAGACCAAAACTTACTTTTGCTACAGAGAAGAAGTTCATTTACAATTACCAGCCTTAAAAATCAGCAATTAGCAGCACCTTAGGTTAGAGTCATTATGAAAGCTTCACAAAGCATAAGTAGCAGACACATCGCAATATCAACTGTTCAAAAGAGTTTATTGCATATTTTGGATGCCTCCAGCATTGTTTTACAATGTCGAAAGAAATAAAAATCAGGAAAGACCATGCAATTAAAAGTGTTTACAATTTTGACTGGTAGTGTATCTGAAATATGAAATATATTTACAATATCACAGGTTAAGAAATTACTTCTGCAACAAATTAGCAATTTCTCTGCACGAATGTGCATTTGGGGACTGATTATTGTGCATGAAGGGCTACAAAAGCAAAATGCATGATTACTCATGTTTACTTTTAATGCCAGCAGATAATAATAATGCCTGCATACTGCAAATTTACAAAACTAAAAATACAATGACCTCCAAAATCTGAATAAATATTACACAAAAAAGGAGGCCTCAGCCACAACATACTGAAGAGCAGATAAAACCGAACAAAACACAAAGCAAATATGCTACCTGCATGTCAATGAGCAACCATTATATTTTATATAGAGAGAGTATGTACAATTTTAGTTTTACGCATCTACATTCGTATACATATGTAAATAATACATAAATACATTCATACATACATTCAGCAAAATTTGTATTATACAATTATTTTTACAGATCACCTTGTACTGCTAATAGTCTTTCAGATGAAACTGGTTTGACTGTTAGATCAAGCAAAATGCTATTGTGTCTCAGATTTCCTGGTTGCCTCATCCAACTGGTTTCATTCACTGATCTCATATTCATTATGTCTGTGTAGTTTTCCAGATCTGCTTAGCTCTGCTCTATTGTGAAGTTGGACTCCGACCTTAAAATAATAAAGACATGGTATATAAAACACACAAAGGAACATAAATGATTGGGTTCATTCAGTGATGCTGTTTTTAAAATGTAAAATAGCCACTAAGTTTTTTTTTTTTTTTTTGGTTTTTGTCTTTTCAAATTTAAAGTAAATCCAATGTTGGACATTGTATATTTAATTTTAATTTAATTAACATTTCAGAAATTCATCTGCTTATCGATTTATTGAAACATTAGGTCTTCAGGAGTTAATAACATAATCTTCTACATTGTTAATTATACTGACTACTGAACAGAACTGAAAAAATCTTAAATCATGTCAGATAGCATATGTGTAGTTATGTCTAGAAAGTAAAAGAATTAGGGCCATTGTTCCTTACCAGACTAAATACTAATAGTATAAACTTCACTATATTACTTACATACATGTGTCTGGGTGCTTGTTAGCAACATGGTTGTTGTATTCCAGGATTGGCGGGATACTTTCTTCATCTTCAGGTACCTGAATCCATACACAGAAAAAAATAAATAAATTACTATAAAAATGTATATTCTGACAGATTTCTAAGCTTCTGTCTTTTTAGGTGCCTAACCATTTAGATGAATTAAGACTCAGAATTCAGTATAGAATTTTGTAGAATATAGTGTAGTATAGAATCACTCACCTCCCAGTATACTTCATCATCAAAGCAGTTATCATCAGCTGGGTCTCCCCATATAGGCAGTTTCAGAATAAAGCCTGCAAATATTGAAAGAAAAAAAATAGCAACATCTAAAATTAACAAAACAAAATTATGAATTTGTAAAAATTAAAATCAAAATAGTTTTGACAATAAAAGCAAATATGGCATTTCTGAAAAGGTAGGACAACAGAAAAAATATTTCCTCCAGCGTTATTCTCATGTAATTGCTTTAATATGATAGACTGTCATTAGATGCAATTTTTTTTAAGGTGTTTAGAAAATTTTGACCAGTGCTTCTTACTTTGCACAATTTTTACGTTGATTACTCTCATGAAAGTTTAGAGGTAGAAAGTTGATGGTTTGAGCTTGTGAGAGTTAGGGTAGTTACTGTACTTACCCACTATTGCTCCTCCTACAAGTCCAAAGGCGATAGCCACGCAAAGACCAGCAGCCTGATAGCCTCCCTGTGTTTGTGGAGACCTTGTTGCTAAATCACCAGTAAATCCAAATGTGTTGATCAATCTGGAATTGAATATATTAATGGTTTCTCATTATCTCTTATACACTCAAAAATGTTCTATGGCTGAGGAAAAACTACTTTTTGTAGTTACTACACATTACACAAACTACTTATGTATTTTTAAATCACACCTACCCATCATATGAATACACAGACTCTCTGGCAGTGGCAGCTGTAATGGCACCTACAACCCCTCCAAGGAGACCTGGTACAGCATGTAGATTGTGTATTCCACAAGTATCCTGGATCTTTAGTCGTTTTTCAAGGAACGGCTATGTGGAGGACCAAACATTTTAGCGCCATTTTATATTTTAGCAGAACTGTCAGTTGTAATCTTATTGCAACACTTACCGTCACCACTAGGTAGCCAAAGGTAGAGATGATCCCACAGAGGAAGCCGACTATAAGTGATCCATAGGGTGTGATCAGAAACTCAGCTGCAGTTCCCATTGCAACACCGCCTGCCAGGGTGGCATTCTGGATATGAACCTAATTTACAGAGATTTTGCATGTTAGATGTTTGATCGCTCAGGGATTGATTGCTTTTCACACATACATTGACTACAATACACTTTGTGAGGTAAATTACCATGTCTAATTTGCCCTTCTTGGCAGAAAGGCTGGATATGGCAAATGTGGTTAGCACGCTGGCTGCCAAGGACAGATACGTGTTGATGGCAGCTCGGTGTTGCCCATCTCCATGATATGCAATGGCGGAGTTGAAACTGGGCCAGTACATCCAGAGGAAAAGAGTGCCTGAAGCAAAAGAAGATTGTAGTCTTAGATTTCAGATCTTATGCTTTTAAAAATTCTTTGTTTAAAAATGAATATTTTTTTTACCAATCATAGCAAAGACATCAGAATGGTAGACAGATCCACTGAGACGTTTGCTCTGGTTTAAATTTGGTCGATAGAGCATCCACGAAATTGTCAGACCGTAATATCCTCCAAACGCATGGATGACCATGGAGCCACCTGAATCTCTGGCCTGCGGCAAGGTTACAGTCAGATAAGCACAATCAATAGAATTTCTAAAATAGATATAGCTGAATATTTCAAATGTGGCTTCACCAGTACAGGAAATTATGCTTAGTACAGTTTTATAAATGTCTACCAGTGGCACATACATGCAGAAGACTGAGGATTATGTATTCTTCTACTGCATATAAAGTGATGCCAAAAAGAGTTAACACCATCAGCTGTACAGGACTGACTTTTCCCAGTAAAGCTCCATACGCGATTAGGCATCCCGCCACACAGAAGTCAGCATTAATGAGACTGGAGATGATAAGATAAGAGATGCATTAAAAACAAACGTACACATTGTTAACATTTTTCTAAAGCTTTTAAACCAAATTATAAACACAGAGAATACATTTAAGGTGCAAGTTAAAATGTAAATTACTGAGACCAGTTCTTACTTTTCTATTCCAATCTTAATCTTGCCATCTGCAGGGTCCAGTGAGTGAAACCAGCCTTGCATGAGCAGGGCCCATTGCAGCCCAAAAGCACCAATAAGGAAGTTGAAGCCCACTCCACCGAAGCTGTAGCGCTTCAGAAACGTCATGAGGAAACCAAAACCAACAAAGATCATGACATGCACATCTTGGAAACCTATTCGAAAAAAAAATAATTGTGGAGGTGAGGTGGGGGGCGAGGGGGGGGGGGGTCAGGGGTCAGTAGAGATATTAAACAAAATCAATTACTCAAGGCTCAAGATAGTCAATTAATAAGTGATGTAATTAATACAAAGCTGAGAATTTATATAACATTTAAATAACAGTTTATCAGTCTCTGGGGAGGTTGTGTTTCATTTTCATTTGTATACAATAATATAGATATATAGAAATAAATGCAGTTATACAAATATGAGAGATACTATAAAAGTTCTTGAATTTTTAAGCAATTATCCATAAGAAGAATAAATCCATACTCACTGGGATATCTGTAGTAGAAATCATTTTCAATATTACTTGAGATATTATGCTCCTTCCTGTAATCAGTCCAGTGTCCATCAGACTCATGATCATAACGCACAAAGACCCCAAACAGAATAATCATGGCAATTTGCCAAACAAAGCAAACAGCCGGCAGGCTGATCCGGATATCAGGGTTTTTAGGAAAGTTCCAGAAACTTTGGCAAATGTTTCCCATTGTGACTGTAATTGTTATCCAAAAACAGGGCACCTTTCAAGCAGGAGTTTGTGTAAAGAGAAGGTGCATGCAGAGATATTTATAGTTGAATCTTTAGAGGTGTGTCTCAGCTAGACACGTATTTGACTGCTGAGGTGTATCTTTTGCACATGACTTGAGAAAAAAAAAGTCAGCAGACGTGATTTCAGATTAATATCTGATACTATTGCTATCTAAGAACTGCCAAAAAGTACTTCAATTGTGAAATAAATTGGGATTCATATTTCATACATTAATAATTTAACAGAACGAAGTTGACTGAATAATATTTGAAAATGCAGGAAGAAATAAATTAGCACTAATTATTTTATAAAAAATTATGACAGATGCATAGACATATAAGATAGTCTATATACACCCATAGTTTTATGATAAAATGTATGCATGAAAATTTGTTACGTTGTCAAGCAACTAAGGTTTATCTATTAATACATTTTTATACTTTTATTTTTTATTGTCAAAACTATTTCGATTTCAATTTTCACAAATTCTTAATTTTCTTTTCAATATTTGCAGTCTTTATCCTGTAACTGCTTATATTTACTTCTTGCCTGTGTTTATACAGGAATGTTCAGCAACATATCTGCATGTGAATTTTGCACAAGAATTTATTCATAGATTAAAGGGGAAAAAATTATGTATCCACCTATTTTCATTGACCTTTATTTTAAAAGCAATAAACAACAATGATGTACATTTTCTCACCAATTCTCATGAAGTTAACAGAAGTGAAACAGAAATACATTGAGGACTAGCTGTTCTTTATGAGTATTTATACTTAATTTGTTTTCCTTCCCGGACTATGTTAATGAATGGAAATATATTTTATGAGAAGTAGAGGTAATAAAAGTGTACAGATACCATCAGTTTGCTTTTTCAATTGGTTTGTTGAATTATGTCCTACATTTGGCACTTAAATTCTTTAGGTGAGCCAACTACCCCTAACCTTATTCATATTAGATACAGATTATTTGCTTTGTCTATATAGCACTATTTCCTAAACCTATTTTAAAAGTAAGTTTTTTTATTTTATTTTATCTAAAAAAAAAAAAATAAAAAAAAATAAACAGAATTTTTATTTTTAATAACCTTGAAATTACTAATGGAGTTGAGCTGAACTAGGCTACAACCAGTTTGAAGAAGCAGATAAATGTACTTCTTATTTAAATGGATGTGCACCAACTCTAAACAACAAGCACACAGAACATCCAGCATCCATACTGTACAAATGATCTAAATCATAAACCTTTAAAAAATTAAAATTGATTTCTTTCCAGATACAATTACCCTGTAGAAAATTATATAATGTGTAATATATATATATAATGTATATATTATATATTATTATATTATTATAAGAAGTACATAAAATGTTTCCTGAAATTTTCTAAAATATGTAGCTATTTCACATCTATTCTTTTTGATTCTGACATATGTATGCATACATACATACATTGAAAATGGCAAAGTATTAAATTGCACTTCATTAATGATGCAGGCCTACTAAAGTTTTTCCTCTATTCAAATATAATTTACATTCAAACTGGTGGCTTATAGTTCCAAAAATGAGGCTTCTGTAATTTTTTGAGTGAAGCAAAGGTTCAAATGTGTTTCTGCTTGTGCTTTGAGTCACCTGATAATCCATTCTGTGTGACAGACATGTTCTGTTATCTGCAGATTTTTGAAATGGTAAAAGGCATATGTGTTGTCTGAATTCACAGATGGATTAGTAGATTTTTGAGATAATGTCAGGTGTCATTGTGGTAGTCTAAGCAGGTTCTTCTTCTTGGAGCGAAGCGAAACAACGAATGACGTTCAATAAAGCAAAAAAAAAAAAAAAAAAACGTTATCGGGGCAACATTCCAACGATTGCTGAAGTCACATGTGGTCATGTGGTTACATGCCTACAGAATACACCCCGTGATTCCCTGCATCCTCAAGTGAAAGAACAGATTACTGAGCAAGAGAATGCCTCAGGAAAATGTGTGATTGATTTCTTGTTAACCTTTCAATTACTGTATATGATATTGTTTTCTTCCTCATCAATCAGGTACATTCTCACATGGTACATTCTTTCCACATTCCACAACAGTACAACCAATCACAGTGAGTGAAAGACAACACACCCCCTAGAATAAGCGCACAGAATAATCATATAGCACTGGTCACTGATCATATTTCTCTTCTATCACCAGAACATGTAGAATTTGATGGGAATGTGTTCACAATTTTTTTTTGTTTTGGTAGTGTTAATAGTAGCCTTTGTTGCCTTTACCATTTGTCTCTGATTGAATATTTATGAAGAGGACCGATATGATAATACAATAGAATATAAAAAAAATGTGATGATGGCCTCATTGCCTTATGAGCCATAAATAAATAATTTCTCTTAAATACATAGCATTTTAGTGAATTGTGACAACCGACACAGACATGCAAAAAACAGAGCACTAGTAATATGATAACATTTATGCACCACAATTTGTCATTATAATGACTATGTTTAGTTTCCTTCTTTTCATATTGAAATACAGTGGAGCCTTGGATTGCGAGTAACCCGCCGAACATCATGTAATCACGACTGAGTCAATGGTTATTCTCTCTCTTGCGCTGTGAAATTGTGGGTAATCGTCTCCCATGCTCATATAGTCAACATCTTTGCGCACATGAACTGTGTGTGTGTGTGTGTGTGTGTGTGTGTGTGTGTGTGTGTGTGTGTGTGTGTGTGTGTGTGTGTGTGTGTGTGTGTGTGTGTGTGTGTGTGAAAGTCATCCTACACAGCAGCCCCCTTCCCCCTTGCCCCCTCTCCTCTCTCTGATCTCAATCACTAAAGCCATGATTCTTTTCAAAGTTAAAGTGTTAAAGTGTTAAGGGTTAATTCCTTTCATTTTCATTTATATTTTGTATTAATTATTTTTATATTCATATTTTTGGGTTGTGGAACTAATCATCTGAGTTTTCATTATTTCTTATGGGGGAAATTCGCTTTGATATACAAGTGTTTTGACATACAAGCTTCCGGAACAAATTGTGCTCGCGATCCAAGGTTCCACAGTATACCCATCTTTATGCATATCTGGAAGTAAAATATACAAAGAAGTTTCTGATTTTCGAAAAGTCAAATGATTGGTCAATCTGAGTTAAAAGGCTTGTAGCTCTATTTAAAGAAAATTATACTGTAAGTCATCAACAGAATTATGACCTGGTTAACCTGAGTCTTCCTAAAGACATCTTTGTGCTGTTTGAAAATTTGTTGAGAGCAATACTCTTATTGATGCCTTCATGTGTTGTTTCCCGTAAAGCTGCTGAAAGAAAGGCAACAAGTATTAATAATGTATTATTGTACAATCCGTATGTCATTTATGAGCATAGATTAGCACATAAATCAGTATGAGTGAGTACAAATCCGAAGCAATTAAACCTGTCACTTAAGAACTGCAATCAAAGCAAACAGCGTGACAGAAAAAAACATACAGTACGTCTCTGTAAGCTCTGCCTACAAGAGGCCAAAGACATATGGGTCGTTTGGATAACATAATTTGTCAAATGCATTCATTCATGTTTCTAGCTAGTGATAGCATGCATGTAATGTATATTAAAGTATTTTCTTTTTTGTGATTTGTTTTTATAATCACATCTTTTTCTCTTTACCAAGTGGCGCTACTTGCATAATGCAGTTACACCTCTTTTTCAACCAATCAAACACAGACTTACTTTTACGTCACTATTATTTATCTGCTCCAGGCAGTGTTGCACACCCAGAGATTAAAATCAACACCTGAACTTCACAAAAAACCCTCAAGAACATGTACAGTACAGAACATAGGCTTTATCTGCATAAATCTATTTTACACATGGTACCACCTATTTATATGTTTGGACACGAGATCATTAACATGATGACCCTCTTTTCTATGATCATGTTAAGTCATCTTTCACATTCTTTGAAACAGTTTTAATCATTTGCTCTGAATTAACCTGAACAGACTTCAAAAGAGCAAAAGAGCAAACACGCCTACATGACATAATAATCCAGTCACTCAATATAGTCATTGTTCTAAATGGTCATCTTGTTAGCTAGTGTAAGTAAGATGCTGGGCATGGAATGTCCTCTTTTGCAGAACACAGTCAAAAGTGATCAGGTGAGGCTTTGATGGCAGAAAGGAATTTAAGCTTATCAGCTGATTTTGACAGGTGGCAGATGGCAACAGGCTGGTTGATGGCAATGTGGCAGGTAATCACATGATGCTGATGGACAGCATTTAAATGCACCTGCATCACACAGCTTTGTTTCTCATGTTAAAGATCTGTTATCATTTACAGGTATGTACAAAATGCTGATGTTAAGTTGCAGTTTATGAAAGCTGGATCAACTTCAATAGGCTTATGACAAAGTGACGGGTGAGCCATTTGTTTTAACTACTTGTATTAAGAGAATGCAGCTTACATAAACAGAACTCGTGACTGAGTAATGTCGAATTGATAGGGAGGCGTTTTCCTGTAACCATGGTTCTGAAACAATTGAAAAATAAAATTTTCTGTCTGAAGTAACCTTTGGACATTAGGTGACAAATGGGTGACTCAAGGGGAAGGACAGTCTTTAAGAGGTCTATAAGGATCATAGGGAAGGTGTGGCAGTATTGGGCTTTCATCCACATATAAAGGCCCTAAAGGAAGGATAAGCCTTTATTTGTCACATACATAGTGTATACATATGCATAGCACAGTGCAAATCTTTTCTTTGTATGTCCCAGCTTATTAGGAAACTGGAGTCAGAGCACAGGGTCAGTCATGATATAGCACATCTTGAGTCTTGGGCCATGCTCACAGGCCCAGTAGTGACAGCATGGCTAGAATCTCCAACTTTTAGATCAGTAACCCAAAGCCTTAACCGCTAAGCCCGCCCCCAAGGAAGCAAAATGATTGACTTAGAGAAAGCATTTGAATGTGTCACTTTTTCTCGAAAATGTTTTAGTGAAAGTGAGTGAATACATCTATAAACACACCCTATAAGTTGGGACCTTTTTGCAGAACCATATGCAAAGCAGCAGTCAGAAAATATATGAATAAAGCATAAAGGTTAAATGCATGTTTGTTTGTTTGTTTTTTATGTTTGCACAGTTGTGGCCAAAAGTTTTGATAATGACACAAATATTAATTTTCACAAAGTTTGCTGTTTTGGTGTTTTCAGATCTTTCTCCTGTTACTATGGTATTCCAAGCATTTTATACAAAATTTTCTTTTTTTTTTACCTTAGTAACATCTGACAAAAAAAGATCTAAAAACACTGAAGCAGCTGACTATTTGAAAATAAATATTTGTGTCATTCTTAAAACTTTTACACTGTGACTCCATTATTTGCCATTTAAATTGAGAAGTATACAATGTGCACTGTATGCAAAAAGTACACAATGTGCTCCAAATAGGCAAATCATCATTATTTTATGTGTTGCATGAATGCCAATTACAAGAGTTGCACAATGAAAGAGTGCTGATTGGCATTAAGGTGTGTTGCTCATTTCTTGGAATTCTGACTCAGGGTATGTCTGCATGACTTGAACTTACAAGTATGGCAGAACTCAGTATGCACACGTAGTCATGTCTAAATTAATGCAAAATCTGAATTTCACTTAATGCACCAAAATTGCATTTACAGGTCCTTTGTGTATATTATGTACAGTGGGGAAAATACTTATTTGCTCCCCTGTATATTTTGTAAGTTTGCCCACTTGCGTACTATAACTTTTATCATAGGTTTATTTTAAAGGATAGAAACAGAGACAGAATATGAATAAAAAATCTAGGGGGGAAAAAAACACATTATATAAATGTTATAAATTGAGTTGTATTTAAATGGATAAATTATTTAATCCCCTCCCAAACAACAATAATTCTGGCTCCCAGACAGATTATGTGCTCATGTGGTACACCGATCAATTTAAGAAGGTGATCCTAACAACTTTTGTGTATAAAAGCCACATGTCCATAAAATGTCTTTCATTCATACCTCACCACCATGGACCATAGAGCTGTCAAAGGATGTCATTGACAAGACTGTAGACCTACACAAGGCTGGAATAGCCTACAAGAGCATCAGCAAGAAGCTTGGTGAGAAGAAAATAACCATTAATCATACTCTGTTTGCAGCTCCATGAAAGATTTCACTTCATGGCAGTAAAGATAATCATGAGAAAAGTGTGGGATTAGCCCAGAACTAGAGCTAGGAGGAGCTTGTGAATGATCTCAAGGCAGTTAGGACCACAGTACACAGAACACAATACGCCACCAATGATTGAAATCCTTCAGCGCTGCAGGGTCTCGCTCCTTAAGAAGGTACATGTACAGGCCCATCTGAAGTTTGCCAATGAACAGAAAATGATTAGGAGAAAGTGCCCTGGTGAGACGAGACGAAAATTTAACTCTTTGGCATCAACTCGACTTGCAATTTTTTGAGGAAGAAAAATGCTGACTATGACCCTAAGAACACCCTCCCTATATTCAAGCACAGAGATGGAAACATCATGCTTTGTTTCTCTGCTAAAGGTACAGGCTGACTTTTCCGCATTGAGGGGCCAATGGACGGGGCCATGTATTGTAAAAAATTTTGGAGGAGAACCTCCTGAACATGGGTTGTGGATGGGTCTTCTAGCACAATAATAAAACAGAACATTTTACCAAGGCAACAAAGGAGCAGCTCAATAAGCTGGTTATAAGCTATTATAAGCTAATAATCATGGAGTGGCCTAGTCCATCTACACACCTTAATCCTATATAAAAATTTGTGGAGAGAGCTGAAATTTCAAGCTGCCAAGCAACTGTCAAGTAACCTTATGGATTTAGAGAAAATCTGTAAATAATACTATACCAAATCACCAACAAGGCTTTCTCAAGCAAGTAATGTTTAGAGATGAAATACTTGTTTTACTCACTGAAATGCAAATCAATTTATAATTTTTGGTAGATATTCTGTTTTTATCATTTACATAAACCTATGATAAAACATTATAGACCCTTCATTTCTTTGTAACTGGGCAAACTTATAAAAATCTGCATAGGATCAAATAATTGTTTTCCACACTGTATGTAGTGACCCATTGAGTCATTTCAGTCATTCATCTTAAGGAATTGTTGTATCCTGCTCAAGGTCATTACCGATCTGGTTTTAACACTGGGTGGAAATGGGAATACACACACTATGGATGGGACATTAACAGGGAGATGGGTAGAAACTGGAGAATCCAGCAAAGAAATTCCACACAGAACTGGCAAACAAAGTTCACAACGTTCACCTTTGTTTAGTAATTAGTGGTTATAAATAGTATGGCAATAGTTAACTAGAGTTAATTACTAGTCATAAAAGTAATAAATAACTGTCTAGAATAGTACATTGGTACATAATTCAAGACACTAATTAGTTTAGCCTGTTTTGCTGGTACGGCAGGACCCATATAATTATAATTAATTTCTGGGCATGCACATAAGTGATGCAAACAACTTAAAGATATGCATAGCTGCCATTTTGCACACTGCAAACCCTAATGCTCAAAGTAATTAAACATATTGAGTTCTGTTAACTTAAATAATTACAATTAGTTCAAATTAATAGACCTTGATGAGTATTTAGAACTTTTTGGTATTTATGAGTTTGTAGAATTGACACTTTTTATGTTAGCTGAACAAATTCAATATTTTAAGTAACTGTAAGTACTTAAGTAACAGTAACTGTGACCGTAAAGTTCCACCAACTTAAAATCTTTCAGCCTAGCAATTTTGTGTCTGACATCATCA